>JAHXMU010000375.1:450818-533901 GCA_019455685.1 Philornis downsi | reverse complement strand
GATTAAAAAAATTTACTGTCAAAACTATTTTTTTTAAGGTAGTGAATATTTTAGATTTTGCAATATATTAAAAAAAAATAACTAAATTTAAAAAAAAAATATTTTAAAAATAATATTTTATTTAAAAATATTTATTTTATTTTAAATTCTAAAAGGTTTTTGATTAAAAAAAAATTACTGTTATTTTTTTTCTTTTTTTTTTTGTAAAATAATGAATACTTTTAATTTTGCAATATATTACAAAAAAAATGTATTTAATAAAAAAAAATTAATTTAAGAAAATTTTCAAAGTGTTTAAAAAAGTTTACTTTTAGTTAAAATTCCATTTAAGTTGCATATGTTTTGACCACCACTGTATATACATTTTTTCGTTTCATTAAACTTAATATTTTCTTTCTTTCTTTACTTAATATTTTCTTATAAACTATTTAAAAAGCTTACCTATTATGCCGATCTTTACCACTATTCGATGTTCCGGTAGATGTAACAGAGTTAATCGATCTAGAACGACGACTTCTACAAGGAAATACAAAAGAAAATGTTTAGAGTAATTTAACATGATGCACTTCTTACATTAAATGTGTAGGCATAAATAAAGCATTTCTTTTAGATTTATCCACAAAATAGAAATGTTTTCACATGTACTTACCTAAGGGAATCACCTAAATTACAAACACCATGCGATGTTATACTAAAACTACGCAGTCGATAATAATCTAAATCCAAATCTGCACAATGAATTGCCTGGCGGCGGGTATCGGCTAAACGCGGCTGCAACCAACCATTCCACAGGGAAAAGCACACACATACAGTGAGGGGGAAGAGAAAGCAAATAAAACTGTATTAAAATAAAACCACATAGACATGCTGCTACTAGCAGGAGGAACAAGAGAAATGTAAATCTACAGCACAACTACCAACACACACTTATAGGTAAAGGAATACTTAGAAAAAGGCCATAAAGTTGAAGAGAAAACTTACATGCCACACATGTGTTTTAACACTTTACTGGTTTTGCGTATTTCCTTTCTGGGGTTACAGGGCATTGCACTTTTCGCCTAGACTTTCGTAATCTCTAGAGTAAATGAAATGTTTCCCTTTTTTCCAACATGAACATGAGAAAACTAATCTAGACGTTGGGTTGGTTAGAGGGTTTGCAAAAATACCTCAGCAGGAAGAAAATTCATTTATTGACTACTTCCCTTTGTTAAACTACTAGAGAATAGAGGAGAATATTTCTAATTTTATTGAAAAGGCTTCGAGTTTACATAAAAAAATACGCCATTCTCTTTTGTAAAGTTTATCCGTAGGTAAATGTTTACTTTATTGAACGTTTAAGGAATCTGCAATCATGTGTGAATGTTAAGGTAAAGACTTTCGAATTGAAAAAATCTGCCACGAATACCACTTGAGTGATGTTAACGGAAGCAATTGTGCTCGTTTTTGCTATAGTGTAGACGTAAATTGGAACGTTTTTAAAACAGATGAAAGTATTTATGATTTTAACAAAAAACATAAATTTCATCGTGAGTAGCAAAATTCGAAATCAAACGTCAATAAAGCTAATACTATCGCTAAGGAATAGAGGAGAATATTTCAAATTATATTCAAAAGCCTTGGAAACTACATAAAATAATATTCTATTCCCTTTTATAAGGCTCATCCGTAGGCAAATGTTTACTTTATTGAATGTTTAAGGAATCTGCAATCATATGTAAATGTTAAGGTAAAGACTTTCGAATTGAAAAAATTTACCACGAAAACCACCTAATTGATGTTAATGATAGCAAATGTATCCATTTTTGCTATAATGTAGACATAAATTGAAACAGATGGAAGTATATATGATTTTAACAAAAAAACATAAATTTGAACGTGAGTAACGAACTTCGAAATTAAACGCTACTACTGCTATTCCAAAGCCTTCGCATCTACATAAAATAATATTCTATTCCCCTTTATAAGGCTCATCAGTAGGCAAATGTTTACTTTATTGAATGCTTAAGGAATCTGCAATCATATGTGAATGTTATGGTAAAGACTTTTAAATTGAAAAATTAACCACGAATCTGATCTGATTGATGTTAATGGAAGCAAATGTATTCGTTTTTGCTATAATGTTGATATAAATTTAAACGTTTTTAAAGCAAATGAAATTATAAATTATATTAATAAAAAAAAAAAAAAACAAAATAAATCGCTGATAACAAAATTGTCCCAACAAGAACCCAAGCCAGTCAATGGTGTTCGGTATCGTGAAACGATAACAAGTTTTTTCGTGCCTAGAATTGAAGAAATGAATGTGGAGAGCATGTGGTTTCAACAAGATGGCGCCACATGTCATACAGCCAGAGAAACTCAATTCAATGCAGCATCAGTCATTTCCCGGTCGTGTCATTTCGCGTTTTGGAGACCAGAATTGGCCGCCTAGATCGTGCGATTTAACACCATTAAACCTTTTTCTTTGGGGTTTTTTTGAAGTCGATGGTTTACGTGAATAAGTCGACGACGACTCAAGTCTTAAAAGAGGAAATTGGACGCTGCATGAATGAAATACCTCAGCATTTGTGCAAAACTATCATTAAAATATCGCGTGTGTGCCACCAAAGCCGCGGCAGCCATCTGCCCGATGTGTTGTTCCATACATAACCTCATTCTGTCTACTTTACGATATAATAAAGTTTCACGATTTTTTTTTAAACATCTGTGTTTTATTTAAAATTTAAATCTTGCGTTCTTGTTGGGACACTCTTATAAATCAAACCTCAATAAAGCTTAGTTGAGCCTAAGTGTCATATGGGTTCTATCCTAATTACAGGCATGATAGTCACTCTTTAGTAAAAATTAACGTAGCTACCGACATTCATTCTAATACCCGAAAAACTAAAGTTTAGCATTGAGTCGTCCATTTATATCTGTGTTTACAAGGAAAACACGTCTTAAGCGAAATTAGTACGAAATCGAGTTTATTGCTTATTATTATTGTCTTTATCTGGAGTTCAATCTCCGGTCCAAAATTCACTGTAATTGATAAGTTATAGCCACCTTTCAAGAGAGTCATTTTTGGAAAACGACGTAATACCGAGTTATCCATTTTTCGGTTTCAAAAGCCCAGTTAAATAAAGCACACATAAAGTTAGGATCTCGATAAAACTATTACCGGTCTGTCATCAGCGTCTTCGACTGAAATTAACATCAATAAAGTCATAGAAAATTGTCATTTAAGCTCGGAACAGATAGCCACTGAACTTTCTATGCTCACGAATGAATTCGTACCATTTTGTCAATTGACCAGATTCAAAAGACTTGCCAGAATGAGTCGATTCCCATGGAATGAATCTTTCTAACTGGTCCGAAACAAAGACGTCAAAGTCGTTTAAGACGAAAAGTAATGTTGATTATTTTCTTTGAATGTCACACTGTTATGTACTAGTAGTTCTTGCTGAATAGTCATATGGCGAGTAACTATTACCTATATATGCACCAAATATCGTTAGAAAATGCCTACTCTGTGTCAAGAAAATTTGCACCAAGACAACGCACCATTTAACAAGGTCACCATCACTGAATGATGACCCCGCCATGAAACTTTTATCCCATTATAAAGCTTGGAGCTTGCATTATGTATGAAATACAATACCATTTGAATGATTGCAGCAGTGGACCACTTTTTTGGACCACATTTTCCAAATTTCGGGCGGTATCTCTACGATAACTTGATGAAAGTTGCTTCTTCAATGCTCTGACGTTTGGGAATTATCCGCGTAAGCACGGTCTTTGATGTAGCTCCACAAAAAAACTCTAACGACTGCGAATCGCAGGATTTTGGTGGCCAATTGACGTCGTCAAAATCCGAAATTACACTTTTTGGAAACTTCTCATGCAATCAAGCCATAATCGATTGTGTTGTGGGATTTGTGGTTATCATTATGTACGAAACAGTGCTCTAAATTGAAATTCGGTTTATCCGACACACCTTCACTAACAGAAGCGATATTTTTGGCTATTGCTATGATGCACAGGTCTGAACACAACTGTAACGCTTCCAGTCTCTTCAAATTTCTTCATAATCTTGCCAATTCCTTGCGCATGAAGGGCGATTATAATGATCATAATCACCCCGTAAGGCACGAAAAGTGCCCACGTCTGAATTACCACTTTTGTAGTAGGTTTTAAATACTTTTACACGTTCTTCGGTTGTTAAACGATCTACATTCGTAAATAGCAAACCTTTCACTAAATAAATAACACTTCAGTTGACAGCTATGTATTAGCTGGCAGCCTTGCCAGATTGATGATTTTGAAACCTTTGAATGGATAACCCTGTATCTCTAAAATTTGATATAAGCAAAAATATATATTTTTTCGGTTTTATTTTATGTGCTTTAGACGCACGTTGTCATGTAAGTAGGATTTCAAAATTGTGTATATTTCGAATGTTATAACAAATTTCCAATAATAACGATTTTTTGAAATACACTAAAAAACTCTAAACAACATATTAGTTATTGTCATTTTCCCTTATAAGCACAAATCTATGTACTTCGTCCGCAAACTTGTCACTCATTTATGCACTTACCTTTCTGCTTTCCGCCGGCATACTTGACGTACGCATTCGTTGCTTTTGCTTATTACCCAATTGGGCTATTGTTGCTGAACTGCCACCATAGACCAAGCTTGAGCCCACACCAGCAATGCGTTCGTGTGGTATAGCTGTAGGTGATTCCAAATCACTGACATCCCCGCCGACACCAGCCCCAGCAGTATTGTTGTGAATACCGATTCTTTGCCTCATGCCATTGCAGTCGGCAGTAGGTGTTTCCGCAACATATGGTCCATTTGGCGGTCCCGCACCACAGGTTGTTGATGTGGGTGAGGCGTTTGAAGTGGTGTCCTCCAGAAGCATGTCCAGTTCGGTTGTTGTGCCACCAGCAACGCCACCACCACCGACTGTTGCTGCAGATGACATTAAATGAGCACTGGTATTGCCACCACTTGGACCACTCCCATACAAAGGCGATGTGGCTGAATATTGAGGTGAAACAGCACCTGACATGGCCTGCTGGAATGTTAGAACACCACCGTTATCAACTGGTATTAAATTCATACGAGAAGGTTTACTATGTGTCACCGGCGACTTCACCATTGAAATGCGATCACTGTAATGACAAGCAATAGAAAGAAAAGGGAAAACATAGGACATGAAATACATGAAATATTTGAAATTAATTAAAATTTAAAGTCAACCAATTGAGATTAGATTTTATAGCTAATACGACGTTAGTATTAAGTAATAAACGTAGTTAGGAAACGTTTATATCATCTATATATATATAGAATACATATAGTTAAAACATCTTAAGAAATATAATCTAAAAAAATAACACTTTTCATCATTTGTCAAAAACTCGATTACTGTTTAAATAGACTTTAGTATTCCTATATCTATCGTACGAAAAACGCAGCACAAATTTTGAAATCTTTCTGATTTCTACTTATTTTCAAGTCAACCAACATTCCACAAACCGATGATGATGCTGATGATGATGAAAAGTATGTCAAAAATATGTTTGGTTGAATTTCCCGATTAGTGATAGTTGTGAAGAAAATTGTAAAAGTTGTGAGCCATATTTTTGAGCCATTCTAAACCTTATTGATATCGAAACCAGGTAAAGAGTGTCCCAACAAGAACGCACGATTTAAATGACTGATGCAGCAATTGAATTGTTTCTCTGGCTGTATGACATGTGGTGCCGTCTTGTTGAAACCACATGCCCTCCACATTCATTTCTTCAATTCTAGGCACGAAAAAACTGGTTATCATTTCACCATACCGAACACCATTGACTGTTTGCGCTGGACATGCCTCATTTTCATAAAAAAAAGGTTCAATGAATCCTCCAGCCCAAAATTCACACCACACAGTGACACGTTGAGGATGCATTTGCTTCTCGTGAATCACTCGAGGATTTTCCTCGCCCCAAATGCGACAATTCTGCCTATTGACGAAGCCATCTTCGTCACTGAAGAAGATTTTATAGGCAAAATTAGCTTTTTCATGTTGTCTCTCCAATACCTAATTAATGAACTCCCTTCGCTATCCATGGTCAGCTGGCTTCAGTTCCTGAGTCAATTGAACTTTGTATGCATGGAGATGCAAATCCTTCGTCAAAATTCGTTGCATAGTGGATTTGGAGACAATAATTTGCAGAGCTCGGTGTCGAATTGAGGTGGATGGAGTTTGAGCGACATCATCACATACAGCTGCGACATTTTCGGTCGATCGACCTGGTCGAAGGCGCGTTGTTGTCTTTACATCACTAACAGACCCAGTTTTGGCAAATTTATGCATTAATCTCTTTACAGTTGACTCTTTTGGAACATTATGTTGACCAGAAATTGATCGCAATTTGCGAACTGTAGCCGCAAAACTTTCACCATTTTGGTGAAACAATTTCACAATGAGAATGCGTTGTTCATTCTTATAGCGCTCCATTTTTACTAACCTCGTACTTTCTACTAGCAAACAATAACAATTGTTCAAATGTCAAACAATGACGCTTCGAATGGCGTCAAATTTAAATCTTGCGTTCTTGTTGGGACACACTTTATAAAGTAGAAGACAATGTAAGTTTTGTTTTCCATCAGAAAATACCGAAAATTTGAGTATTTACAAAAACCTGCTTAAAAAGATTATAAAAACTTTTTTTTGTCGCTAAGTTAGTAAAACTGTTCTCTATACTGAAGTAAAGTTTGTGGCCGATTATGCCATTTAGTTTGGTTACAGTGCTGGATTTTGTCACTTCATCTCAAGTGGATAAAATTATCGAGATTAAATTGGGGAAAAATGTGACTGTTTGGGAATTGCCAAAAATATCCCAAGAAGTTGTAAAAGCTAAATATAGAAGTGAATTAATTTAATGAAATTGCAATCGATTTAGAAGTTAAATAGTTAAAATCCTTCATTTACAAAACAATAATAAGAGAAAATTATCGTTCATAGCGTGATTATCTGCAAACATGACCACTTATAGACACAAATTTTCAGTTTGAAAAATTCCCCTTATTAAGTTATTTATAAATCGTTACATTCTCTTATTACGGAAAAAGAAGAATAGAGTCTTATTAAAACAGTTATCATTTAATCTTTTAAAATATTCGTTAAAAAGTTCGTAAGACTGTTTTTCATTTTCTTTAGGAAGACGTTTGACAATTTCATCTGCGCTCTGTACGCCAGACGGAAAACTTCAAAATTATTAATTTGTAATATTAAAGAGATAGAAAAGCATTAATATTGGCCTTAAAGTAATTTGAATTAGATCGGAAATAGTGGGAGTGGCAAATATCGAAATTAATTAACATTGCGAATAATCGAACAGAACTCGTATTGTGAAAATTTTTGGTTACCATTCTGTAGAGGAAAACATGACGCCTGGTAGTGCAATATCTTGTGGGAGATTCACGAAATTTGAATCACCGAATTTCATATGCGGAAAGAGGTGAGTGAAAAATGTGTGGTCGTCAGAGTGGGACCGTTTGATTATCTTACAAAAGACATTATCATACAAGAGAAATCTAATAAAAATCTACTTTGGGTCTACTTAAATTTTGACCTTGCACTGTAAAATAATGACTGTCTTGAAGTTGGAAGGAATTTGTTTTCCAAATTTTATGGATTTTCCTTTTCTCTGCATATTTTGTTATCAGTGTTCTTTGAACTTGATTACACCAATATCCATTAATTAGTATTAATATAAAACTATTCGGAGTTGTTAAGCCTCTTAGAAATTTAAATTTAATAAAATTTCTCTTTATTTGCAAGAATTCAATATGAATGAAGACGCATAAATTTCTATGAAATTAAAGACTTAGCAGGTTAAGTTATGTAAGATTAATTTTTGAAATTAGATTTAAATAATATAAGCAACAGATATATATTCTGCCAAAAAAGGACCGTGACTGAATCGTTTAAAGAGATTGTTATTTCTTTATCACTAAATTCTCTTTATCACTAAATCATAATAATATCGAAAAAGAATTTGTTTCTGCTACGGTTCCAAACAGCTGAAAATATTAGAAAAGGTTTAGAGTCAATCGACTTTATTAAAAACACATATTTATTAGAACCATAACGCATTCAGAAGCGGTTAAGATGTGAGCAAAAGTTTACCGCAATCTGGTCTGTCATCAGCGTCTTCAACTAAAGTTAACATCGATAATGTAAAAGAAATGGTAATAGAAAATAATCATTTAAGTGTGAAAAAGATAGCCACTGAACTTTTTGTGATCACGAATCAATTCCATACCATTTCGCCAATCGACCAGATCCGAAAGACGTTCTAGAATGACAATCACAAATTTAGTTTGATGAAGTGGTGAATAAGAGCAGGAAATAACTAAAGATTATTTTCTACATTTGAAGTGCAATATATAAGAATATCTAATATAGACGCCAGGTAATATAAATTGTTTGTAGAATTACGAATAGGAATTGTGCCCGAATTTCGATAAAAGGGTAGTGGGGGAAGATTTGTGTAAGCTTTAACTGACTGCAATTTCCGTACTGGTTTACGGCGTAATTAGTAAAATAGAGTCAGAAGAGACTGTTGTGTCAATGCAACATGAAATTTAGTTCATTATTCTTTATCGATTACAGAGTATGCCTGTAAAAATATTTAATGAATAATAAAAAAAAACATATGAAGTGCATGAAGCATTCCGCTTGATCTTTTCACGGAATGACGCCTTCCAGTTGGTCCAAAAAAAGTCGTCAAAGTCGATTAAAAATAAAAGTAATGTTGATTATTTTCTTCGATTGTCACACAGTTATGCGCTAGGAACTCTTGTCAAAAAGTCAGATGGCGAGTAACTATTATATGCGCGAGATATATAGTTTGAAAGAGTAAATTTGTTGGAAAATTTGCACTACGACAAAGCACTATTTCACAAGGTTATCATTATTAAATAAACTTATGTCATCTAGTAGTTCGAATACCGCCGACCTGGCAAGGCTATCGGCAGTAAAATACCTGTCATCTGAAATATCAATTATATAATGAAAGGTTTGAAATTTACGAATGTGGAGCGATTAACGACGGAAGAACGCATAAAAATAGTTAAAACTTACTACAAAAATGGTGATTCAAACACGGACACTTTCCGTGTATTACAGAGCGATCGTGGTCATCATAGTCGATCTACTGTGTAAGATTATAAAGAAATTTGAAGAGGCTGAAAGCATTACAGATGTGGTCAAGGCTATGCATCATCGTTAGGTACGCACTGCCGAAAATTTCCTTTCAGTTGTCGAAAGTGTTTCTATTCAGAGCTCTATGGCCGTATAATAATCGACTTTTTTTGGCCTGCAATTGAAGATTATGAAGTGGACAATATGTGATTTCAATAAGACGGTGCCACGAGTTACACAACATGACCCGTTCTGGCTTTATTGCATGAGAAGTTTGCAGAAGGCTTAATTTCACATTTTGGCGAAGTTAATCGGTCACCAAAATCCTGTGACTTGAAACCGTTAGACTTTCTTTTTTGAGAGCCTACGTCAAAGACCGTGATAACGTAGATAATTCCCAAACGTTGGAGCATTTGAAAACCAACTTTCGTCAAGTTATTGTCGAAATACCGCCCGAATTATGCAAAAAAGTGGTCGAAAACTATCTCAAAAGGATCCACTGCTGCTACCAATCCAGAGGCGGTTATTTAAATGACTTTGAATTTTGTATATAATGGCAAGGTCCAAGCATTATCATGAAATAAACGTCTCACCGAAATCATAGTTTTATGAGTGTGTTTTTAACCTTACTTTTGACACCGAAAAATGGATAACTCGGTAGTAAACATAAAGAGAATTTGTTGCGAAAACTAAAGTATTTTTTGAAAAATGCATTGGAAAAATACTTTGAGATGTGCACTATTCGACGGCTTCTTCTTCTCAGGTGGCGACTGGAAAAGACATTCTTATCTATTATACACCGCCCGTAGAAAATAATTCCAAGTACTTCGATCTTCTACACTTCTCCTCCAATTCGTCACACCAAGCTTCGAGAGTATTTCAAAAGCCTGGTCCTTCCAACGAAGTTTCGGTCTCCCTCTTTTGCGCCTTGATGGACGGCCGACGGTTCGTTGTCGAAAACTTTCCGTGGTGGAGCATTTGCATCCATCCGCACAACATGATCCAGCCAACGCAATCGCTGTATATTAATGCGTTTGACCACGTCGATGTCGGCATATAGCTCATACAGCTCATTGTTCACGAGACGCTGATACTCTTCGTTAGCGATGATGGATCCATATATTTTCCGGAGTATTTTCCTCTCGAAAACTGTCAGTACTAATTCATCCGTTTGAATCCTGGTTATGGATTCAGGATAACAAGAGAGGTAGAACCAATATCTGGTACAGTCGGTTTTTTTTTGTCGAGAGAGGGTTTTATCATTGAATCGCTTGCTTAGCGACGGCATAGATGTATTAATTTAAAGGTCATTCATTAAGTTTTTGGTAAACAAAAAATATTTTTGTGATCGGCCGTGGCCAGGTTGTTAAAACAATCAATTTTCATGCATTTAATCGTGTCATCTCGCCCCTATACAACCTCCTATACTTATTGGAGCAATTCGGAATCATCGTCAAACTGTAGGTCTCGTTGAATTTGAACGCATGTTAACATACTGAATCTCTCCCATATGTCGTTGATGAAATACAAAGAAAACTGTTTTTAATAAACATTTCGTGTTTTAATGACCAAATTCCTGGTATTTTTGTAATAGAATCTACATGTTCTTCTTGAATTTTCCAAGTGCATTTCCCATGGCATGAATGTGAATTCAGTGAACTTTGTTCACTCTCATCATTTTTCCATTTTGCTATTAGTATTATCGTTATGTTTTCCCCAGCAATACATTCATTCAAATGTATGTACGCCATCATATGCTTTGCGATTGCAAATGGAATAAGTTTTATGAGTCACCAGAATGGTTCGAGTTCTCAAGTGTGTTCGCGTGAATGTGGCATTGTGAACATTTCCTCTGTTTTATGCGTTTCTTAAGCTGTTCCAGTCGTTTCCGTTTCCACTTCCACTTCCATTCTAACGAGCGAGTAAAAGAAAAATATATTGCCTAAGCTTTTATCCGCGTTTCCTTTGCGGTTACGGTGGGATCAAAGCGATATATGGGAAGAAAAAAGGTTATTAATTTGCATTCTTCTTTACCTTTAGTTTTATTTATGAGTGATTATATTATGATAAGCACGAGTTTTTTTAGATTTACCTTGAGAATATAATACTTATATAGCATTATTTGTTGTAATCAGCAGTATTAGCAAATTTAATACTACCAGTTTGATTTAAAGTGTAATACTCTCGATTGTAGTGTATATATTCCTGGGTTCGAACGCCGCTGAGGCCCCCTCTTTCGTAGACTACAGTAAGTATGAAAATTATTGAAGTACCAAATATTTTTTGATCTAAAGTGTTCCATGATTTTTAAGTCGATTGGTCTTCGTCTGACTGACTAGCTGACACAATAATAATTGTGAAAGTGCTTAAAACTTGACACAGTCCAATATTTTGCCAGACCATAGCCGAGTACTGCAAATAAGTTGTATCGACCCATCGACCCATCGACCCATCCACCTATACGATTGAAGGTGTACGAGTATGTGAGCCTATGGCTTAAATTTTCGGTACAGGGTTTTTTCTTCTTGACCTTTTTGGTAAACTATTTTGAATCTTTTTTTTTTTCAAAATGGAAAATAGTTACATTATTTTTCAAAGAAAAAGAACTGGGACAGTCTCTTTTCACAAGCTCTTCTTATGGCAAAATTTTCACCCGCAAAATCCTAATCCGTAGAGAGGAACAGATCATAATAAATACTTGGTGCCAGGGTCCGACTATAAGGAGTATGTATATTAACTATCCAACCAAGCTCTCGGAGCTTCCGGCGAGTCATTATCGATGTGTGTTGTATGGAATTATTCGAATAGAACACAATTCCTCCCCTAATTGCCAAAGCTGGCTGACAGTTGACAGTATAGGTAAAGTTGGCAGTATATACGGAAGAGTTTGAAAAGACTGACCATTTAAGCATACTTTTCCTGATAGTTTCCATAAAAATTGCCGATTCAATCCACGTATTCTTATGTTCATACGTTTTATTTGGTAGCGTCACATTTAATCACATTTAGTCAAATTAGATAAACGTCGAGGTTTCGCAAAAATAGGATCTCAGAATGAAAACACACCACACTCGTTCCTTCTTACCTTCCATACAAATTGATCAGTTTTCCGTAATTTAATCATTTTTCTGTAATACGTAATTAGTAGGCCACAGTGGCCCAGATTATTGTCCACTACATTGCTTTATAATTTTCTATAAAACTATAGAGAAATCGAGCAAATAGCAACGTTTCAAAATGAATCGCAAATAAAATCCTACATCTGTTTTCAACATTTAAACCACAAGCAAATGGTCGCCCAAGAACATCTAGGACCGAAGACAATGTTGAGAGAGTTAAGGAGTCAGTATGAGGAAATCCTCAAATGTCGACTCACAAGAGATCGTCTGTCTTACAATTATCGCGACGAAGTTTGCAACGAATTTTAACATTGGATCCTAAACTGCATCCATATATGTAAGCTGCAATTAACACAAGAATTGAAAGAGTCTGACTTCATAGCAAGGCTCGCATTTGCTAATGAAATGCTTAATCGATTTTCCAATTTTGACAATATCCTTTTCTCTGACGAGGCGCATTTCCTTATGAATGGGTTCGTAAACCGTCAAAATTGTCGTTACTGGAACAGTGGAATTCCCAAAATCAACCACCAGAAACCATTGCATAGTCCTAAAGTGACAGTATGGGCAGCAATCTCTGGCAGAGGAATAATTGGTCCTTTTTTCTTCGAAAATGCGCGGGGCCAAAACGTCATGCTTAATACGGAACGCGATGTTGAGATGTTGGACGGATTTTTGTCTTCAGAAATTGAAAGTTCAAGAATAGTGAATTCCAGAACTTGGTTCCAACAAGATGGAGCTACCTGTCACACATCAAATGATTCCATGGCGGATGTTCCCTGGCAGACTGATTTCGAAAAGAGGTGATAACCCATGGGCCCCACGTAGTCCAGACTTGACGCCTCTTGACTTTTTTGTGGGGATACCTCAAACACAAAGTCTACAGTAATAATCCAAAAAACATCGTTCAGCTCAAGGAGAATATCCGTGGTGAAATGGCAGCCATTACACCAGTATTACTGAAGAAGGTTTTCAATAATTTTCGTTTGCGGTTAGAGGAGTGCCGTCGTAGAGAGGGTCACCATTTAGATGATGATATTTTTAAAAAATAAACTCCATTTATTACTCTACAATGCCTTAGATTGATTTTAACCATACCTTTTGTATTTATGTTTTAATCTATTTTTTAAATATGCACGTTCGTAACAAATTGGCCGATTTTCGGAAAATCAACTTCTCATTCATAGAGTGCAGTAAGTATGGAAACTATTGAAGTACCAAAAATATCTTTTGATCTAAAGTATCCCATGATTTTTAAGACGATTGGCCTTTGTCTACCTTACCAGCTGACACGGAAATACTTGAATTTCATTGCTTAAAACTCGACACAGTCTAATATTTTGCCAGATCATAGCCGAGTATTGCAAATGAGCTGTATTGACCCACCCATCCATACGATTAAAGGTGTATGTGAGCCTGTGGCTGAAATTTCTGTACATGTTTCTTCTTCTTGACCTATTTCATAATGTTGTGAATTATAATTCTAACTCACATCGTAGATCATTTTTTTCGTTAATCGTATATTATGTTTTGTATATAATAATAAATGTTGTGTTCTGTATGTAAGAATAAATATTGGTGACACCATTGGTATTCGCTGACCCACAGCAATTAGCAATAAGTGCAACACGAGCTACTTATTGTTTCAGTTGTGATTATGCTGATTAATGTGGAATTGTGAGTTTACTTTTTTATTCACCTAAATTTTTTTTGTGCTTATTGTTAATGAAAGCAAGTCTAGGTGATTGAACTGTGAATGCACAATTATATTAAGTTCTTGCCGATTGAGCTTCCGCTTGATCAGCAAGTATTACTTTATGGGTTTCGGTCGCACATGGCATAGCCAAATAGAGTTTAGGATAGTAGGTTAAGGTTTTTATATAAATAAAGATGGCACACCAGGTGGTGGTGTCAGTGAATGTATCAGAGGATAAACGCTTGATTCCTTCCCCTGAAGGTGTATGAATTGCCTTCTTCTATTTTTTTTTTTTTTTTTTTGTTCCAGGTAAACTACCATAAGTGCTCTTGAGCATTGGATCAAGTGCGCCAGCCCGCGCCTTTATCAAAATACGCAAGCGGGCATCACCTCAGCGGTGATACGCGTCATAAACCAACCTAGGGATACCCAACACAACACGAACGGACATCGTAGAGTCTTGCTATAGTCACACAATACCGTGACCCAGTAGGTTCCTAAAAAAAATAGACAACATTTGGAGCAGCCGGCAAACCCTTTTAGGGATGCACAACAATAAATTATTTTGATTTTTTTTTCAAAATGGAAAATGGTTAGGTTATTTCTCACTATCAAATGGACTGATAAAAAAAAAGAACTGGGACAATCACTTCTCACTGGAACAGTCGCTGGGTGTGACCACGATTTGTCGCTTAGTTTATTTACTCAGCTTGATTTTGTCAACTCTTGTTCCTCATAAAAATATCGACCAAGGAATTTGCAACATTATTGTCCATCGCTTCAATATTTTTCATGACACTATAAAGAAATCGATCAAGTAACAACGCCATTTCACGTACCTCTCATACAAACGATCCGTTTAACCCATATATTTTGAACTATATAGGTACATATATCCATATCCAATTGTATAGAATTCCGCTAAAATTTGACACATACCACGCCTTTGGTAAACTAAGTTCTGAGAATGCAAATGGTTGACACATTGCCACACCCATTTTGATATTTCCCATACAAATTGATAGATATATTGGAATATAATTTTTTGCTGTAATCTCCAATTCGAAGTGTAAATTTATTTAATTCCTTTCCTATTATACTGCACTATAATGCTGGTTAAAAAATAAAAAAAATCGACCACATAATTACGCCCTCTCTGGAACCTATCATTCAAGTTACCTCAAGTATTGATAGATTCATATCGTTCTGACTTAACGCGCATCATGCATTTAGTACTGCGAATGAAAATATACTAAATTGTCAAGGCTTTTAAGAATAATGGAAAATATATTATATATTATTATGGCACAAATAAAAAGCAGCTTTCAAGAAACCATACATTTCGTTGGTCTCCTAACCTTAGCGCACCAATGTTTTTCTTATGGGTTGTTACAACTAAGGTACCACATATACAAATTGTTCGACTTAGCAATAAATCATCGATCTTTCTATAATTTCTTAATTGAGAAAAGTTACAATTTTGCATATTTTATTGAGCTATCATTCACTATATTTTTGGACAAGAACCCTAAAATTCATTACGCCCCTTCTGTCACGTCACACTTTTGCAGCAAAGCAAATGGACTTTTCACCTGACTGAAATTTCTGTTCTGGTTTTTATTTATATTATAATTTTTCGATTTGAATGTTTTTCATACAAAAATGATTTCCATTTTGTATAGTTCGGCAAGAATGGGTTCAATCTAACATATATCCTCAAGAGATTTGTTAAATATAAAAAAACCGCGGGGATTAGCATTCGTTCCCCAAATTTATTAAAGATTATACCTTGCAGTAAATAAAGGATTATGTGTTCAGTCAAACTAGGCTTACACATATGGATGTAGAACAAGAACTGACTTTAGCAAATCAAATTCTGTAACAGATCAGTAGACATAAATCTTACTCTACAGAACTCAATCTCATTACAATTATGGGCTTTACATGTAAACGTCTCAATTGCAGTGGAAATGTTAAATTTAGGATTCATATCTAAGAATTTGCAACCGTGGGTTCTGCGAATAAACACATTTACTAACTATGAAATTTGGTAATATGTAGTGAAATGAACTATAATTCTTTCCAACTTCACAATCAATTTTATAGTTTATGATTACATTATGTTCGGTGATGTTATGACCCACTATGCGTGACTTTCGCGTCATAGTTATTACTTATTTCACTAAGTATAGACCAGAATCATTGCATGCAACTTCATGAAGCGAACCGAAGAGTTAATGCCATGCAACCAACCGCAACTGTTGTTGTGCAACATGCAAATTATGAATAATAATATGACAACAATGTTGGAAAAAGTTATCAGGCACGTTTATTATCCTACTCTCCATCGCCAACAGTTCTGGCGCACGAGTTGAAGAGCCAGTTGCAAATGTTTGTACAACCTGACGAAATGGGTAAGTCTTCAGTTTAATCAAGTGCAAAAACAGTTTAACTTCGTCTCTGCGCTAACAAGAAGCAACAGCAAGAATAAAACTTGCAATATTTTTAAGAAAGTTTGTAAAGGTTAAAAATTAAGAGGAATTTTTTTAAGCTGGAAAAAAAAATTCCTTAATGAATTGATAATAACGAGAAGTTAATTTATATAATTAGCTGTAAAAGGGTACAAGGTGTGTTCAAAAAATTGCGTACATTCGACTTGAGATAATTTTTTTTTATGTTGCCCTACTTGTCTCGAAGATGTGTTGACGGTTTTATCCATATAGCATGTTAAGTTTGTTTGTGAGAGGCGTAAATAAGACAAGTGTTTTGCGTGCTCGGCGATTTTCTTCTATCGAAAAAATGGATCAAAGAACTTGCATCAAATTTTGTATAAAAAATGGAGTTAAATGCTCAAAAACACTTGAAATGTTGGCAGTGGCTTACGGTGAGAGTACCCTGATTCAAAAAAATGTTTACAAGTGGTACAAGCTTTTCACAGAAGGTCGAGAAGAAGTCAATGATGTCACTTGTTCTGGGCGCCCCAGCACATCAACAACCGATGAAAATGTTAAGAAAGAGAAGAACATTGTTGTGAAGAATCGTCGAATCACTATTAGAGAAGTTGCTGAGGATGTCGGCATATCGGTTGGTTCATGCCATGCAATCATTTCGAATATTTTGGGCATAAAGCGTGTGGGAGCGAAGTTTGTTCCAAAATTGCTGAATTTTAACCAAAAACAACGTCGCATCAGCATCGCTGAGGAATTGTTGAACGACGTCAACGATGATCCAGATTTGCTTAAAAGAGTCACAACTGGTGAAAATAAAGCCCAATCGTCCCAATGGAAAGCCAAGACCAAAAAAAGCACGCCAAGTTCGATCAAATGTCAGGGTTTTGCTCACTGTTTTCTTCGACTACCATGGCGTAGTGCATCAGGAGTTCTTACCACAAGGTCGTACGGTAAATAAGGAGTATTACCTTGAAGTTATGCGCCGTTTGCGTGAAGCAACGCGAAAAAATACCCGGAATTGTGGAAAAAAAATTCATGGCTTTTGCATCATGATAATGCACCTGCTCACTCATCTTTGCTTGTGAGAGATTATTTGGCCAAAAAACAACAACCTTATCATGCCTCAGCCATCCTATTTACCAGATTTGGTCCCCTGCAACTTTTTCCTGTTTCGAAGATTGAAGAGACCCATAAAAGGACACTGTTTTGCGACGAATAAGGAGATAAAAACCGAATCGCTGAAAGAGCTCAAGGACATACCAAAAAAAGCATATCAGAACTGTTTCGAGGATTGAAAAAAACGCTGACACAAGCATGTTATATCTGAGGGGGACTACTTTAAACTTTAAAATAGAAACTGATGAATAAATATTTTTTGACCAAAATGAAAATTCAACTTAGTTTTTGAACACACCTCGTAAGTCATAAAGATCATAGTTTCCATTAGCGATGATGATTCTACATATTTTAACTTGTATTTATCAGCATTCACACAACATTCGAAACAACTTATTGGTCCTCGTAATACGAAACTTAGTTTTTGTCTTTGTCCGTTGCTGACTCGTGTACAATGATTGAGAGGGTTGTAATAACATTACGTAGTTTTCAGATAATGAAATCTATGTCATCAATGTACGCAAGTCCCATCTCGATTTCATTGAAAACGATTGATTGAAGACAACTGGTACGTCTGTACTGCAGATGTCCTTATAAACGGGTTAACATTTAGAATAGGTTCATAGCTTGGTGGTTATTCATTTTTCGCTTTCAAAATTAAAGTTAAATAAGACAGACATTAAGCTTTGATTCCGATGATATTTTTATTTCATTATAATGTTGAGAACTTGCCAATATGAAATACAATATCATTTAAACGACCGCCTTTGGATTGGATATAGATTGGAGATTATCCACGAAAATGCGGTCTTTGACGTAGCCCACAAAATAATATAACGGCGTCAAGTGGCATGATCTTGGTGGCCTCTTGACGTCGTCAAAACGTGAAATTAAGCTTTCTGGAATAAATTGAACCATTGAATTGAACCATCATGAGCGTCTCAAGAAGCTCTTAAGTCGGACAATATCTGTATCGTCCAGATCTCCCAGGTCCCTAAAGAAATCAGAGCCCAGTGTTAATCCCCGCCTGTACGCCAGGGCTGGGCAATTGCAGAGGAGGTGTTGTATGAACTCTTCCTCCTCCTCTATATCGTTATAGCCACAACTTTCAATCTCACTGCATGTCTTCCAATCAGACAGTGTCCCGTCATGACGGATGCACGCAATGAGACGTCAGGTCTTGATAGTGACAGCAGTGTGCGGCGAGGCCACATCTGTCTGGATTGATCACAGCCCCAAACAGACACCCATCTACCATTTGCCGTTAAATATTTTCCATCCCGCAGTAGTAGCAGCGGCTGGAGGCAGGTTCCCGGACTCCAACCCGGCTGGAGTCTGTAAGGTTGTCCCTAGTCTTGCGAGCTCGTCTGCTCTGCAGTTCTCTGGTATGTCCCTATGGCCCGGCACCCACATAGGGTGAATGTTGAAATACTGAGCCATCTCCTTAAGAAATCTGCTTCAATTCAGGGCTGATGTTGAGTTCAGGAACACAGAATCCAGGGATTTAATGCCAGCTTGACTGTCAGAGAATATGTTAGTCCCCATCGTGGTGAGGACGTTATATCTCAGCCATTCTGTCACTTCCCTAATGGCCAATATTTCGGCTTGATAAATACTACATTGATCAGGTAGTCTTCCAACTATACATAGCCCTAGGTCTTTAGAGCCCGAAACCTACCCGATTATTTAATTTTGAGCCGTCACTCTAGAAGTCAACTACAGTCTTGTAGCAGGAGTTCTACATTTCCATGTATCTCTATCTGGTATAAGTATATAATACTTCTTGTCGCACAGTGGTTCAGCCAGAGTATAGTCTATGGTGCCTGTTATGTCGGGGACCATATTAAGAATCACACTGTGACCATAACCACCGTTTGACTGCTGTGACGGCTCTCTTAGTCTTACTGTCGTAGCTGCGGCAATCTGCATACTAATTATATCCAGGGGTAGTAAATGCAAAATTACATTTAGTGCATCGGATGGGGTGGTGCGGAGCGCACCTGTGATGCACAGAGTAGCCATCCTTTGGACCTTGTCCAGCATCCTACAGTATGTGGACTTGTCAAGAGCCTTCCACCAGACGATAACACCCTACAACATTATCTGTCTTACTACTGTAATATAAAACCAGTGAACAATGCGAGGCTTTAATCCCCATTATTTCCCTATTTCCCTCTTGCACGCATATAGCGCCACTGTGGCTTTTTTCGCCCTGTCCAGAATGATGAGTTTGAAATTCAGCTTCTTGCAAATGGCAAACCTTTCACTAAATAAATTACACTTCAGACGACAGGCATTTAACAGCTGACAGCCTTGCCAGACCGGCGGTTTTAAAACCACAAAACGGATGCCTCTAAATTTAAAATTTATATATTTTTCCCAAATAAAACGCAAAATTTTTCCGTTTACCTATAATCTATATAGCAAATCTGAGCACAACCGTCCTCAACTGCAGTATTCTAATATCAACATCAAAACTGCTGATACCACGTTTTTGTGTTATTGGAAGAATTGATTTTTGATTTTTTTTTTTTTTTTTTTTTGATTTTTCTAACTAACAACAGAACAAACAAAAATCGAATTTTAGAAAAAAGATAATAATACGGAAACTGGGTATCAGTAAAATTTGTTGTTATTTTTGCTATTGTCCAGTTGAGTAACAAAAATGCATAATAATAATAATAATCTGCATAATATTTTTGTGTTATTGCTCATTTTCGGCAAAAATGCCTAAAGTGGATTCCAAACAAATGACCTTAAGGGAAGGTATTTTCAAATTTGTGTGAAATATTTTTGGTCGATTTTTCATATTTTCTCCGTAAACGCTACAAATATTCTGAGAAAACAGCCTTTCAGGTGGCGAAGTCTAAGTCTCTAAGAAGTCTCTATGTATGAAAATATGACCTGAAGTATTCAGCGAGTTTTTGTATAATGATAAAAATAATTTTTATTGCAGATTACTTAAGATTTTCAGAACATTACGAGGCATAATTTTCAGATGTTATTTTGACAGTCGACTTGTTTTGGATGGGGCGAGTTACGACTGTGCAATTGTATGAATTATTATAAAATATTAGTTGCGACCTGCAAACCTTAATATCAACACTTGCATCTCGGACCAACTTAGTAGGTAATGCAACTTTTTAAATTTATTGCGATGCGATGGCATAGACCCACATTTATTTATGCTGTTGGAGAAACGAAGCAGATCAACTACAATCCTGTTTATGTCATCTCTATAAATTATAATTCTATGAAATGTCAAATATTATCACAGTTTCTCTTTACACTTTTCTGCATACTCTTTTTCTCTTCTCATTATTCAACTTTAATAAAGTCACTTGAATTGCAAACAACGTGGGTACGTTTTAATATATACTTTAACTGTCTCGACGACTATCATAAATATTCGAAAAATAAGAAATTTTTAAGGTTTATTATTTTCAATAGCACCATCTGAATGACGTAATAGTTACTGATACCTACACACAAATACACAACAAATACCCAAGATAGTCCGAACACAATGGCTGCCCCTGAAATAGTTGCTTTTTGCTTTCAAGTTTTAATTCGCTTCGTACGATGACATTCACACTTGCAGTTTCTAAAGATTCTCGTTGACCTTCACATTCCTGTCTAAGAATCGTGTCGAATACAAAAATTATGTTCTTTTGAAATACCTCATTTCCTTTTGTTGCAAAAAATATAAACATTAAAAAATACGAGCATCGGATAAAATACAACTACATTGTGTGGCAGCGGAGTATAAAAGAAGAAAAGGAAAGCGTAGGCAAAACCCACAAACATCAGTTTGAAGAAACTACATAGAATGTATAAAATAAAAGTCATTTTTCTCTGCCTGACATTTAATAGCCAAGGGAAGGAACAAAAATGTATATAATCCGTAATAATAATACATTTTCATTTCTCAAGATTTCACAGTAGCAGTGATATCAAAATGAGTAAAAATAGGGTTCATTCATAGTTCCTTTTTAATAGAACATATCTAAGGTGTAGAGGCTAATGAAGGTAGAAAGAAAGAGTTACTATAATTGGATTTATATTCTTTCATATCCTTCACCATACGGCAAGGATATATTAAATCTGCCATTCCATTTGCAGCATAAAGGAAAGCTGATATACGACCTCACACATTGTATAGGGAAAAAATTGGAAATTACTTTAACTTTGAATTTAAAAAAATTTAATTTTTTAAAAAACAGTATCCGCGAAATTTGGTACGCGATAGAAAAGAACTTAAACTAACGCTTCATGTTATTTTGTGTTTTATTTATATACGCAATTTTTCAATTCCTAAAGATAATATGCTATAAAAACTCTAACCTAGAGTTTGATTCACTAACAACAAAATATTATATGCTAATTGATAATTTGAAGTACCAAAACTACTTGGGTTTACAAAATTTTGTTGAGGAACTCAAAGATTGTTATGGTTGTAATGGCGCTAAAACGTCGACGGCATCGAAACTTGTATAACAAAATCACTACCATGGATTGGGACCCACAATATTTTTCAAGATGACTGCGACAAGAGAAATCATTGTCTTCTCTCGCTTAATATATGTATATCGGCGTACCTCGTTTTTCAATAAAATATCCTTGGATATAACGGATTACTTATTTTTCGGCTTCAAAAGTAAAGTTAAATAAAACACATATGATGCCAAGATTTCAATGAAAATTGTACGAGGTGTGTTCAAAAATATGGTGAATTTTCATTTTTCTCAAAAAATATATATTTATTCATCATATTTATTTTACTTATATTTTATCGCACTCAAAGTAGTCCCTCTCAGATATAATATACTTGTGCCAGCGTTTTTCCCAATCCTTGAAGCAGTTATGATATCCATTTTCTGGTATGTCCTTGAGTTCTCTCAGCGATTCGGGTTTTAACTCCTCAATCGTCGCAAAACGCAGTCCTTTCATGGGTCTCTTCCATCTTGGGTACAGGAAAAAGTCGCAGGGGGCCAAATCTGGTGAATACGGTGGCTGAGGCATGATAAGGCTATGCACTTTTTTCCACACTTCCGGGCGTATTTTTCGTATTGTTTCACGACCTTATAATAAGAACTCCTGATACACTATGCCATGGTAATTGAAGAAAACAGTGAGCAAAACCTTGATATTTGATCGAACTTGGCGTGCTTTTTTGGTTGTGGCTCTCATGGACACTTCCGTTGCGACGATTCGGCTTTGGTTTCGATGTTATAGCAATACGAGTATACCCAAGATTCGTTACCAGTTATGACCCTTTTAAGCAAATCTGGATTATCGTTGACGTTATTCAACAATTGCGACGTTGTTTTGGTAAAAATTAAGCAATTTTGGAACGAACTTCGCTGCCACATGCTTCATGAGCCAACCGAAATGCCGACGTCCTCAGCAACTTCTCTAATTGTGAGTCGACGATTCTCCATAACAATTTTCTTCACTTTCTCAACATTTTCATCGGTTGTTGATGTGCTGGGGCGTCCAGAGCGATCATCGTTATTCACATCTTCTCGACCTTCTGCGAAAAGCTTGTACTACTTGTAAACACTTTTTTTTAACTCAGAGTACTCTCATCGTATGTCATTGTCAACATTTCAAGTATTTTTGAGCATTTAATTCCATTTTTTACACAAAATTTGATTCAACTTCTTTGATCCATTTTTTTCAATAGCAGAAAATCGCCGAGCACGCAAACCACTTGTCTTATTTATGCCTCTCACAAACAAACTTAATATGCTATATGGATAAAACCGTCAACATATCTTCGAGACGAGTGTATCAATATAAAAAAATTATAATCAAAAGTCGAATGTACGTAGCCCGCGAAATTTGAAAATTCACCTTTTTTTTAACACACCTCGTATTTTATTATAATGCTTGACATTATGTACGAAATACAACGTCATTTAATTAATCGCCTCTGGAGTAGTTGGAGCAGTGGACCTCTTTGAGGTAGTTTCCGATCACTTTTTTACACAATTCGGGCAGCATCTCGATACTGCTTTTGAAATCCACAAAAATTAAAAATTCCAATCCACAAAAAAAAAATCTAACTGCGTCAAATCGCATTATGTTGGTGGTCAATTGACGTCGCCAAACGTGAAATTACGCTTTCTGAGAACTTCTTATGCAATAAAGCCAAAACTGATCATGTTGTGTGGCTCGTATAACCAACTTGTTGAAACCATATATCGTCCAGTTCATAATCTTCAATTGCAAGCCAAAAAAAGTCAGTTATCATACGACAATACCGCTTTGAATGGACGGTAATAGTTCATCCAGCGTCATTTTCAAAAAAAAAAAAAAAAAAAAAAAAATACGGCCCAATGACACCTCCAGACCGTAATGTGCACCAAACAGTCACTTCTTCGGAATGCTTTTCCACAATCACCTCTGGGTTCTTCGAGCCCCAAATGCAACAATTTTGCTTGTCAACGTACTCACTGCCGAAAACGCCGTGGAATCGACAAATTTAAATTATCCGCCACACTTACACTAACGGAAGCAATATTTTCGGCAGTGCATACATTGCGATGATGCATAGGCCTGACCACATCTGTATCGTTTCCAGTCTCATTAAATTTCTTTATAATCTTGCCTATTCCTTACACAGTAGGTCAACTATGACGATTGTAATCACCCCGTAATGTACGAAAATTGCGGAAGCTTGAATCACCACTTTTGTAGTAAGTTTTAACTATTTTTACGCATCCTTCGGCTGTTAAACGATCCATATTCATAAATGACAAACCTTTCACTAAGTAAATAACATTTCAAATGACAGATGTTTAGCAGTTGATAGCCTTGCCAGGCCGGCGATTTTGAAACCGTTAAATCAATAATAATATTGTAGTGGCTTATCCGTAAATTTTCACATTATATTAATTTTAGGAAAATATACAAAAAAATATATATATATTTAAAAATGGGAGTGCCTTACGTAGGCAAATTGTTGATCCACGCGGTTGTGGACAATAATTATGCATAATACGAGTATATTAGTTTGGCTCCATTTAGTAATAAAAATTGGTATTTTAAAGAATTTATCAATACACATATTAGAGGGGTCACTTAATAAAGCATATATGTTGAGACCGTTTCTAACAAACAATTTACTAACACTTTATATATGTAGTACTATTTAGGAAATACTGGGAAGTTTCTTATTTCTTTTCAATATAAGTTCACACTTTATGTGGTCAGTTTTTTTTTTTTTTTTTTTTTTTTTTTTGAGACCAGTTTATTTGTTTTATAGTGAGGATTTTAAATTTGGTTGATTGGCTGAATAGCAATTTCGTTTTTCACTGCGCAAAATAAATGTAAAATTTTTTATTCCACTAATTAATTTAACTTTTTTTACTGTCATTTTGTTCAATGACTTTCTAACGTAATTAAGTAACTTTCTGACCCCATATTAGAAGAACGACTGACTTTATCAGTACAATGAGGGAACAGCTCCGTTCCTAATTCCTCGTTTGTATTGAAGGAATTTCTATTAAAAAAATCCAAACTATGGAATAAATGCGGATTCTCTGCCGAGTTTGCAGAGATATGTCAGATCTATCGTTGTCGTACTGGAAAATCATACCTTCCGAATTACCAATTCAGGCGTTTTTTTTTCTTTCAGTGCTTCATCAGGCTTCACCAATTGTTAGACTAAAGAACTTGTTGGTTTTGAGTTTGTTTGGAAGCCTTTCAAATTAAACCACTTCTTAAAATTCCACTTAATTGATATAATAACTTTTCTGGAATTTGAAGGAGTCCATCTTGCATGAACGAGGATCTCTTTCGATTGACATTGTTATAAAGAATATATTTCTTATGAGGGCAGTCCCAAATTTAGCCGACATGACGTCCAGATGGTGCCAATGGATTGAAAAAAAAAAAATTATTTTGGTGATAAGTGCCAAATATATGTTTTAAGTTCCAAGACGTCACGTTGTTTACTATTTACTTTTGAGTCATCAAAAATAAACAATCTCAGTGAATTTGTAAAAATGGAGAAAATTTTCATTTGAAAGGTCTCAGTCCAACCAATATTAAAGCCGAGCTAGTTTCTGCTCCTTTGTTTACGACTGTAAACTATTGAGTAGCAGAGTTTAAACGAGGCCGTACGAGCTGCCAAGACGAACACCGTTGTGCTCTATCAATTGAGGTGTCCAAAGCAGACACGCCTAATCCACAAGATGCTCTTGGATCACCGTCGACTGAAGGCGCGTGAGCTGTCTGAAATGATAGGCATTTCAAAAAGTGCTACACATCGCATATTGTCCAAATGTTTGAAGATGAGAAAGCTATGCGCAAGATGGATGCCGCGCTTGCTTTCAATAGAGCAAAAACGGTGTCATGAATATGTTTCAGTAGAGAGTTTGGCGAGAGCTTCACCGCAATAAAGCCGAATTTTTGGGGTCGATTTATAACCACGGATGAGACATAGATCCACCCTTCACACCTGAGACAAAGGAACCGTCCAAATAGTGGACTGGAATGGAGGAATCGTGTCCAAAGAAAGCTAAGACAGTTCCATGTGTAGGCAAGGTTATGGCATCTGTTTTTTTGGGATACGTATGGGAATATTTTTATTAATTATCGTCAGAAAAGAGAAGCCATCAACGCGAATATTATGCTAGTTTATTGTAGTATTTAGGTGATGAAATAATGGGAAAAATGACGCGTTTGGTGGAAAAGAAAGTGTTGTTTCATAAAGATAATTCTCCAGTTTGCGGTGGCCAAAATTAATGAATCAAAGTTCTAATTGCTTCATCACTCACCTTATTCATCAGATTTAGCTCCCTTGGGCTATTTTCTATTTCCAAAATTGAAAAAATGACTCGGTGGTAAAAGATTTGCCAACAATGAAAAGGTGGGGTCAGCAGTTGACGGCTATTTTAAAGAGTTTGACAGTTCTTATTATCAACAGGGTACAAAAGCTATTGAATATCGCTGATGTAAAGCGTATCGAGCTAAAAGCGGATTATGTGCAAAAATAAAGGTAATTTTCACCAACTTTTTTGTATCTTCTTTGTTAGGTCTGCAAGTTTTGGGATCACTTTCGTATCTCCAGTGACGATGCGTTTTAAAAAGCGATCATTTTGGTTGCACTTAAGCAATAAATCGCAAGTGGTTATTCGCTCTGCTAAATGGCTTCACCTTAGTTGGAAATTAAATCTCGAGCTTTTTTGATGGGTCCAAGCCGATTTCAATTGTATTTCAATCATCGCCTGCGACACTTTCAGCTTCTCTGCAACTTCTTGAACAGATATGTGTCGGTTTATCTCGATAACGACTTAGATTTCGTACTCATCAGCGATTGACCCAGCACTAGTGTGACTCTTTTTTGAGCGTGAAATTTTTCGAATGAAATTTTATAAATTAATTTTGAGAAGTCGATTCAAAACATATCAAAAAAAAAAAAACACCCTCGCATCCATTGAACGAGATATGAGAAATCTTCTCACATTCTGTTTACACGCATTCAATTTTTAGACCCATACAAACGAATTTACAGTTTAACGAAGATTCCGTCAGTTAGAGAAGCTTGCCGATTACTCGAATACTCGAAATATTTGTCAAACACATCGATTTGACCGTCGCTCGAGCAATCATAGGTTTTTGTATCGGTGTTTGAATCCATGATCATAGTCGATGCAACCATTTGGCCGCGGACGCTGTTCTGTTTCCGTGGAAATGCTCCTTTTGTATCTCCATATTCATAATACAAGTAAAAGGTAAAGGTTGAAAATATTGCGACATATCACAAAATGAACCATGAAATGTCAGTTGTGTTTCCCTAAAACGTGCAATTTATTCTGCAAAGCTAAAACATTTAAAAAATAACAAAAGCGCCACCTGTATAGAAAAATTGAAGTTACTTTCTTATCAAACCAATAGTTAATCGCACTTGTAACATGTCTTTGGAATTCTGGAGATTTTTGTTAAAATCTTAAACACCGTTTTTTCCTTCCAATGCATGGAAGTTGGGATACATGCAGAACCCATTTGTTAGCAATGATACCTAACTGCTTTCAACAGGATAAAAAGATTAAGAAGCCAATTAAAGTCAATAGAATGTTTTTATCGAATATCCGCCATTTCCCTCAAGTATGTAGTTTGTTTTTCAGATATCGCTTGATTTATGATGTTTAATAAAATAAATAAGAATTGATAACACTGTCTGTGATAGCAGCTGGTAATAGCAAACAAACTGTGAGACATTTTGGTGTAATCATTATGTCTACAGTTGCGTGCGTGAGCATTCGTGCGTAATATCGTAAGCAAAATCTCGTTCGAAGCACAATGATTTAACTTTCACTCTCACGCAGGTTCCCAGCACGTGCAAATCATACGAAAAAGAAACTATTTTACGCTTATCTTTATAAAAACCAGGAACACATTCTCATTTTCATTTCTTTTTTTTTTTTTTTTGATTCCCTGACCAATAAATTGATTCATTATAGGTGCAAAGACAATCTGCTTAGATCAATCGTAATATAGGAGAAGAGTTCTTACAAGTAGGTGCTACTTTCTTTGGCTACTTAATCAATATCATCATTCAGATTGGTTTTATATCCTTTTTGCCTACTTACCGCGTATTACTGTGAGATAATGATGAAATATTTGTGGCATCATTGTTGCTGGTTGCAATATTACCAGCAGCTTGCGATTGCTGGGACTGTGATGTTGCTCCTCCGGTGGCAGCTGATGATGACGATCCACCGCCACCGGTGGCGGTAGCGGTTGCATTATTGCGATTATAGGTGAAATCGGCCGTAAGAAGATTTGCCACAATCGATGAGGAGCGTCTTCGATTCAAAATGGGAGACTTTTGAGTCCGTATCGATTGCAGATTATTTCGCGTGGACGAAGTACTTAAGCTATTAGTGTGGGTATTCAGCAAAGTCTCATTTAGTTTATTAAATCCGCCATGAGAAGGCGAATGCAATTCCATGTAGCCAGAGCCAGCGGCGAAGGTGCCGTTATTGTTGTTGGAGGACATCATCGCAATGTTTGCGTTGTTGTTGCCAACGGTGGTCATGTTGAAAGTGCTGCAACTACGAGGCCCTACACCACCACCGGCGTACATGGACGAGGCGTACGAATGGGTGGGTGGTTGTTGCTGCGATTGTTGGAGACCCAGGGGATTGACCGCACATAAATTCGATAGATTTGTGCGACTGCCTTGGAGTAGGCCACTTTGCTGTTGGATCCGTTGCAAAGCCGTTTCCTTTGTATGAAATGCACCAATTCCCGCATTTTTAGGTGGCTGCGGCAAAGTTCGATGTGTCATGATAGAGGCCGATGACTGATGCGAATGCGAATGTTGCTGCTGCTGTTGTTGTTGCAGATGCTGAAGTTGCTGCTGCTGCTGCTGCTGTTGTTGTTGCTGTTGATGCTGACTGTTATCCTTTAGTATCGATTTGGGCTGCACAGTGGTGGTAGTCGATTGCTGCACTATGATTTGATGAGAATTTGTTGGATTTTGTTGCTGCTGCGGTTGCTTTAAAATCGGTTTCAAAATATTGTACGGCACATTTGTCGTGGTCGGTGTCGATGATGTTGTACTGATTGTATCGCTTTCATCACAGCTCACATCTAAACCGGAAAGCAAACACACAGAATAAAAAGTTCAAATTAAAAATGTGCTCTCCTAGCAAATATTTTATAAGGAATTATGTTTGTGTTGCAGTTATCATGGCAGACCAATCACAACCGCATTCGTGTGTGCTCCTTTTCAGAAAAAAGTTGTTTAACTCAATTTTTAATGTACATAAGTTCTTGCTGCAAAGTTTTGTTGCTAACGTTTAATTGGATTTTGAACAACATACGAGTATAAAATATTTAGTTTGCTTTAATTGATAGTTTTGAAAACAATCATGCAATTTGCCAGTCTAACGAATGATGGAGAAGGCTATGCTAGCAATAAACTACAAACAAACGTGATGTCAAGGACATCGAGTTTTGTGATTAAATGTCATTCACAGTTTTTGTAATGCATATTAATTTATAGGACAGCATTTTATTTTGATTTTGTTGGATTTGAAATCAATGTGGGATCTCTTCTTTATTTGCACATCTGTTATTCGTTGGATATTGGCAATCATACAATCATAAATTATATTTATATATACAGTGTGGCGCACCTACTGCACTATAAAAAGGACCTTCTTTTCTTAATCAATGTATTTTATATATTTATTTATTATTATTATTATTTTTTTTTTTTGTGCAGAAAATTAAATTTTCTTTATGTAACTAATTGATTTTGCAGATTACAGACCGTAAATGACCTCCATGCTCATTCACGCATATGCATCACGCATCAGATCAGCGAATTTGTCACTGCGGCCTGAAGAGTTGAAGTCGGAATCGCCTCAACCACTGTTTTAGTAGACTGTTCAATTCAGTTAAATTCCATAGTTTCGTTTTGTACAACTTTTACTTGATATAACCCCACAAAAAAAGTCTGACCTGACTGCACGGTCAGATAAACTTGAGGGCCAGCAGAAAGTACAGTTTTTGGATATTAATTTGTTTGGCAATTTTCGTTGGAGCTCCGCCATAACCGGTCTGGCTTATGTACAGTTGCTTAGTCTTGCTAGCACCAAATGCTGTGGATTTTGGGCAAAACAACTGCTTCAACATCTTTAAATAACGGTTCCCATTGACATTGTGTTTGTAGCACGATTAGTGCGCCACCCTTTATATATGTATACAATATTTCATTATATTCGTATTTCAATTTTTTTCATATTTTCTATTATAATTCAGAAATGATTAGTTCTCTGGCGACGTTTATTAGATTTTGTTTGTCTCGATGACCTGGCCAGTCTTGGATATTTTCAAGCTAGAAAAGTTCTCTTCTGCCTTTAGCGCGTCTTCCTTTAATTTTCCATTTAGGAATAGTTTGTAGAAATTTATATTTATCATCATCCCACATATGAAATTTTTGTGTTTTTCACAATTTTAATTACTTATCCGTCAAGGCTCATTTCACGATTTGCAATGAGTCCATGGTATGCTCAATATGCGAGTACGTCAGTACGTCTATTTTTTGAAGGCCTCCTGTCTCTCTCTACTCACTTATCGCTTCGAAAACTTAAAACTTTCCATTTATCATTTATCAAAACTCCTAGATATTTCAAATTTTCTACTCGTTCGAGTTCATTTATTCTTATTTTTAATGTTGTACTCGTATTTACGTAATCATTTTTTCTACTGACAATCATGTATTTTGTATTTTTATTACTGATTATATATAATCTGTTAAATATTTGTTTAAAATAACCGGCGAAATCGTAATCTTGAAATGAGTCAGACAGGAGCATATATTACCATCAGTGCTATTCAACATATACCAAGACGTTCCCAAAACTGCCAGTAATTTGAAAAAAAAAAATATTTTGATGAATACTGGCAATCTTATAAAAGGAATGTTTTAAGTTTCAAGACACCATGTTGTTTCATATTTTTATTTGAGCCATCAAAAATAAACGATCTCAGTAAATTAGTAAACTTGAGAAAAATTGGTCACCGTTATATAATTCAATATTACCATTTGAAAGGCCTCAGTCCAAACAATATTAAAGTCAAGCTAGATTCTGCTCTTAAACAAACCGTTCCTTTGTTTACGACTGTAAAATATTAGGCAGCAGAGTTTAAACAAGACCGTACGAGCTGACAAGACAAACACCGTTATGCTCGACCAATTGAGGCGTCCACGATTAAGAAAATCCCCAAAATGGAGCAACAACAGCGACGTGAAGATGTTTCAGTAGAGAGTTTGGCGAAGTTTCATCGCAATAAAGCTAAATTTTTACATCCATTTATAACCAAGGCGGAGACATGGATCCACAACTTCACACCTGAGACAAAGCAACACTCAAAACTGTGGACTGGAATGGGAGAATCGTGTCCATAGATAGATAGTTTCACGATTTTTTTAAATATCTGTGTTATATTTAAAATTTAAATCTTGTGTTCTTGTTGGGACTCCCTTTATATATATATATATATATAAAAATAAATATTAATATATATTTTATATATATATATATTTTTTTTTTCTCTTTCACCTTAAAATATTAAAATATGAAGACATCATTAGATGAACCTAATTTTAGAATCCTCGATTATTCTTAATGTGATAAATTGGGAAAGATGCATAAAAGCTCATAGCTCTTGAAATTATTTTGTTGTTGTGACTTACATTTAACATATCTGTTGTTATATCGTATTCAATAATAATTTCAAAGAGATTGTATAGAAAAAGGCACTTTTTTATCCAAAACCTACTTAAAATGGTTCTCATTATATTGTTTATTTTTTTATCAGAACAGAAAATACAAGTTAAGCAAACAAATAAATTTTAATGCAATATTATTATATTGATTACAAAATAATTGTTGAAAAACAGCTCTCAATAAAGACTCTTTTGGATTTACTTCAGATTCCTTCGAAAGGCACAAGGCCATGTTACTATTTAGATTCATTTTGCCATATGTTGTTATTGTTTATTGTACAAGCTTTCTTATTTGAAATTTAAAAACCGGAACCTTATGTTTGCTTCCAATTCCAAATATGTCTTCCACAAATGTTAACTTTATGCTAAAGCACACATGTTTCTCAAGCATTCTCGCAAATATATATAAAATTACAATTCAATTCAAGAACACCGGGTTCATATTTACAGTGCAAATTGGATTTCTACAGCAACTATTTAGAATTCAAATGTTATGTACTGCTTGAAGTTAAATGATTCAACATATATAAAAGATTTGGCTGTAAGACGATAGTTTTCACTCCGTTTTCAATACGGTCTACTGAACTTCTTCAGTAATAGGCTGCATCAATTTTTGTAGGCAAATGTTATGAATAATATTATTATAGGTATATTCAAAGCTTCATCAGATTACGTTAATGTTTAGAACATTTTAATACTTCCGAAGTTTACGTTGAATGCGCTAATAACTTCTAAATTATAGACGGAGTGTGTTTAATGTCAAACTTGTCACCATTGGCATAAAGGAAATATCAAAAATTACCTAGTTGGTTCAGGTACAGACTACTATAAAATGCTGCGAAAATCGCCCCGGTGTTAGGACCACGTTCAGACTCACGTTTTAGGACTCCCCAAAATTCAGGTTAAACGTGCTTATAACTTGTTCATTATAGAAGGAAGAGAGTGTAATGTTAAATTTGTCATTACATAAGGGAAGTACCAAAAATTACCTAATTGGTTCAGGTGCGAACTACTATCAAATGCTACGAAAATCACCGCAGAGTTACACTAATGTTCAGAAAATTTTAGGACTTTCCGAAGCCCAGGTTAAACGTGCTTCTAACTTGTTAGTTATAGAAGGAAGAGTGTTTAATGTCAAATTTGTCATTTCATAAGGGAAATAGCAAAAACTACCTATTTGGTTCAGGTACAGACTACTGTAAAATGCTACGAAAATCGCCCCGGAATTACGGCCATGTTCAGAAAATTTTACGACTCCCCAAAATTGAGGCTAAACATGCTTATAACTTGTTAATTATAGAAGGAAGAATGTTTAATTTCAAATCCGTCATTTCATAAGGGAAGTACCAGAAATTACCTAATTAGTGCAGGTGCGAACTACTGTAAAATGCTACGAAAATCGCCGCAGAGTTACGCTAATGTTCAGAAAATTTTAGGACTCCCCGAAGCTCAAGTTAAAGGTGCTTCTAACTTCTTAATTATAGACCGAAGAGTGTTTAAAGTCGAGCTCGTCATTTTGTAAGGGATGTACCAGAAATTGACCAGCAATTGACTGGCAACAACAATTTAAGTCCCCGGGTTAAGAAGAAAGAGCTAACGAAAATTGTCATTCTTAAAGATATTTCTAATAATGTGTAAAATTCAACTTTATGCAGTTTAAGGTTAGGTTATACGAAACACAGGGTGGTGCACGAAACGTAATATGGTGTAACAGTAACTAATTGCAAATGAGAACCGGTATTCAAAGATGTTGAAGGAGTTTTTTTTTCGTTTCGACAGCATTTGGTTCCAGCATGATGAAGCAACTGCACACATAGCCAGACCGGTCAGCTGACCTGAATGCGTCAGACTTTTTATATAAGGTTGTACAAACCGAAACCAAGAAATTTAACTGAATTGAAACAATTAATTGAAACGATAATTGAGGCTATCCCGACTTCAACCCTTCTGGCCGCAATGAATAATTTTCTGATCAGGTGTCGCATATCGGCCAATAAGCTTGGAGGGCATTCACAATCCCAAAACTAGTCGACCTGACTTATAGATGGTTTGAAAAAAAAAAATTAGTGAAAAGTGGCAACCTTATACAATTACTCTTTAAAAAAATGACATGTAAAGGGTGGCGCATAAGTAACAATAACGGCGAATATATTGGATGCGTTCTTGTGCATCAGTTGGTTTTAACTCGTGAACCAATTGCGTCTTATATGGGAAAAGATGTAACACATGTAAAATTCTTTGCAAAGACCGCCTAGACATCTCTAACTGATGGAAGTTTGGAGGCTTTATTCAATATCTTTCAAAACGCCATGTTGTTTAGTATTTTTATTTGAGCCAGCAAAAGTAAACGATCTCAGAGAATTTGTAAACAGTGAAAAAATTGGTCACTGTTATGTAATTCAATATTGCCATTTGGAAGGTCTCACTAGAACCAATAATAAAGCCGAGCTAGATTCTACTCTGGGAAAATCTGATCTTTCGTTTATGACTGTAAAATATTGGTTAGCTGAGTTTAAACGAACAATTGAGATATGTCAAGCACACACAGTTAAGAAAATCCACATAAAGGCATTGGCTGATCGGTCGGCTGAAAACCCGACTTTTAATACAAAGAAAAATACAATAAAAAAATCAAATTTTTTGAATAATATAAATTTGAATTCTCATTACATCCACCTCTTTAGGGAATGTATAGGGAAGAGGCATCATAAATTGGCGCTTGCCTCCTATGACAACCCTATATTAATTTTACTGGTGATTACGCAATTTTTCACCACTTTCCTATCACAAGTTGTGATGAATATTTGCTTCTTTGGATGCACTTTTTTTTTTTGCTGCAACATTATGTAAATTAATAAAAATTAAAGACTGATTCTATGATGACATTTGAAATCAAAATTCTCCACCAGACAGTACTACATTTATACACAAGGAAATTTGTCAGGAAATGGCAACGCCACAGATTATTTCTCTTGCCTTCCAAGACTGAAATCGAAACCTCTTAAATTTTTATGGCATAATACGTTCACTGATATATTGGTAAACTTGTAAAATTAAATAATAGTGCTCAAAAAAAGATACAATTTTACAATTTTGCGAATTTACGGTATTATGAAATAAAAACGTAAGTTGTTCCGATTTCACTAATGGAAAACAATACAAAAAAGTTAGCAATGCTGCTAATTTTTTCACGAGCAAACGATGTCGTTCCTCGTGAAAAGAACATATAGTACCAACCATAACAAGAAAATTATCATTATACTTCTATCGTAACTGTCTTTTATCCTTATTTCTTTTTGCAATATACACAATATCTTTGTTGCTTTAACAAAGTTGTCACTTTACCATATGTTCTTGTAGTCAAGCAGAAAATCTAGAAAGCAATACACTAAAACATTGTCTGTGTCTGTATTTTCAGTACCTCTGTGGCTGATAATCTCTCTGTGTTTGTGCGTATTCGTTCCTTTCTATCTCTCTTAATGCCGAACACACACGATTAACAGGAAAACAACACTTCCTGTTGTTTCTTCTCCCTTCTAAGCTCTAGTTGGCGAACAATTGTTGTGGTGAGTGGTTGAATACAACAGAAAGAGAGAAAAAACTACACCATTTCCAATTGAAATCCAAAGAATTTCAATTGAAATCCAAAACTTCTATTCGAAATTTGAAACACATCAATTGAAAATAAAAATGTCCATTTGAAATTCAAAAGACATCAATTGAAAATCACAATTTCCATTTAAAATTCAATAACATCAATTGAAATTCAAATACTCCATTTGAAATTCGAAAGACATCAATCGAAATGCAAAATACGTCAATTGAAATTCAAAAGACTCAATTGAAATTCAAAGATCATCAATTGAAATTCCAAAACATCAATTGAAATTCGAAACACATCAATTTAAATTCAAAAGACATCAATTGAAATTCGAAATACATCAATTAAAATTTAAAACACAGCCATTGAAATTCGAAAAATAGTTGGTAGTTTCGACCGCAATACACTCTATTCAATAATGGTGGGTTTTTGTGAGAGTATTTAACAAAGATAACTATATAACTTCTTCAAAAAGATGCACTCAAACTGGAAAATTCAATGAAAAAAATTATAGACAAAGAAATTTTATTACTAAAAAATAAAGAGTTACAAATGTATTATAACATAAGATTATAAGATTATAACAATATAGTAAATGTTATTATTAAAAATGGAATTTACATATTTTTCAACATTGTTACTATTGATATGCGATATAAAAGCTATCGGCTTGACGGAAGTTAATTATGTACCAACTGGAATATCTTTCAAAGTCAGTGCCATTTAGCGGTAATTGTATTCGTCGCTTGGTCGATAGATGCCAATCTTTGCTCCTCTATGTTTGGGTAAAGGAAGCTCAATGTTCAATTTTACTTTTATTTTGGCTCATATATTTTCGATAGGGTTCAACTGCGGAGAACAATTTCAGAATAATTTCAAACGCATTTTTAGTTGTCCTGTTATTATGATTGCGTTGAGTATATTTGAGAAAACTCTAATTTTAGAAATAGAAAAATGTTGACGCGGTTCGGTTTGAGAATTATTTTGAAAGCTTCAATTAGTGTATGGGTTAACCATCTTGCTGGTGTGCTTTATATGGTGACTAAAGTGTAGGGCATGCTGTGGTCGAATTAAACCTATGTTTTTTTTATATTTCAAATGATGAATTTGGAATATCAATTGATGTGTTTCGAATTTCAGTTGATGTGTTTTGAATTTCAATTGATGTCTTTTGAATTTCAATTGATGTCTTTTGAATTTCAATTGACGTCTTTTGAATTTCAATTGTAGGGCATGCTATGGTCGAATTAAACCTATGTTTTTTTTATATTTCAAATGATGAATTTGGAATATCAATTGATGTGTTTCGAATTTCAATTGATGTGTTTTGAATTCCAATTGATGTCTTTTGAATTTCAGTTGATGTCTTTAGAATTTCAATTGACATCTTTTGAATTTCAATTGATGTCTTTCGAATTTTAAACGGAACTTTTGATTTTCAATTTATGTCTTTTGAATAGCTGATTTAAAAGACCGAAAAGCCCCGGGATACGACTTGATCACTGCTAAAGTCATAAAAGAATTGCCTCAGGGAGGCTTACAGCTTCTAACAAGAACATACAATGCAATCCTATTAAAGTTGTACATTCCGCCACAATGGAAAATATCTCAGGTGAAATGAAACCACCTGAAAAAGCCTCTTCTTATAGGTCTATAAGCCTTCTAACTACACAATCAAAAGTTCTCGAAATTGTATTTCTCCAAAGATTAAACCCTATAATAGAGTCCAAAAAACTAATACCAGATCACCAATTTGGTTTTAGACAGGGACATGGGACGATTGAAAAGGTTCATAGATTAGTTGAACTGATAAACAAATCTTTCGACACGAAAAAGTATTGCAATGCGGCATTTCTGGACATTTCACAAGCCTTTGATAGGGTATGGCACGAAAGTTTATTATTCAAATTGAGGAAAATGTTACCCACGAATTTCTCAATTTTTCTGAAATCGTATTTATCTGAACGAACCTTTTTTGTTAAACAGGGCAAAGACATGTCGGACATGCTTAAATCGCATGCAGGAGTACCTCAGGGCAGCATTATTGGTCCTACCTTATATCTGATTTTCACTTCGGATGTACCCACAGAAGAAGGGACTCTTATCGGAACGTTTGCAGACGACACAGCTGTTCTTGCCACTGACGTCAACCCGGATCAAGCATCTAGAAAATTGCAAAAACATCTCGATACCATAACAAAATGGCTAAAGAAATGGAGAATAAAGGCAAAGGAAATGAAATCCGTTCAGGTAACGTTTACACTTCGCAGAGGATGTTGCCCTCCTGTGTCTATTAATAATGTTGAAATTCAACATCAAGCAAATGATGCAAAGTATCTAGGCATTTATTTGGACAGAACACTGACTTGGAGAAAGCATATATTTACCAAAAGACTGACCTTGTGGCTCAAACTAAGATCCTTAAATTGGCTTTTGAATGGCAAATCCTAACTATCCCTATAAAACAAATTAAAAATCTATAAATGCGTCTTAAAGCCCGTATGGACATATGGAATCTAGTTATGGGAGACTGCAACAAACTCCAACCTTGAAATATTGCAACGCTTTTAATCCAAAGACTTGCGAACCATTACCGTTACACCCAGATACTTCTCGAACAAACAATTACATAGAGAATTGAAAACACCCTTCATTAAGGAAGAAGTCCAAAAATATTCCGTTTGAATCGTATTCAATAACATCCAAATCAGCTGGCATCCAATCTGGTGAGCGAAACACCATTTTTCCCAGACTAAGGAGGAGCACCACATAGGACCCGGCTACTCAGAACGAATATAGCAGTAGGGACACTTAAGGAAGTGTTCCCGAATAAAAATAAAATTTTAGTATATAAGTAGTATGTAGGCCAATGTAAATATTACTGAATGTCCAAGGACAGATTGTAATAAATACAGAATTTAAAAAAAAAAAAACAAAAAAAACAAAAAAAAAATGATGTCTTTAGAATTCCAAATGAAAATTTCGATTTTCAATTGATGTGTTTCGAATTTCAAATAGAATTCTTTGCATTTCAATTGGAAATGGTGTAGTGATTCCCGTTGTACCCTTGTTGCTTATCAAGTACATTTGTACGTATTCGATTGTAGACAATAGACGTGGTAGAAGCTTTAGTTAGTATCTTTGTTGCTTATCAATTAATAGAGTTTAGCCACAAATTGTCTATTGGCAAATAACCACATAACTCCTGTCATTCTAAGACATTACATGTGCAATATTCTTTTCTGGGTAAGTGGATGGGAAGTGGTTTTTTACACACTGAAAAATAAATCCAATTAACTTTTGTTCAATGTTGGGTCAGTGGTTGTGGTCATAAAATACTATTGTAGCAATAAAATTTATTAAACTAGGATGTTTATAGTTGCAGGAAGTACATTCTACTGATTTCGTATGTTATTTTGTGATCATGACTGGAGGATAAACTAGTTTGCAACTGAAATTATATCCTTATTCAAATGTAGAGCAAAATTTTGTTAACAAAGAATTTCTTTATTAGAATAAATTCGTATAAAATCAATTTCATTTAAGTATAATTTAAACGAAAATTATATTGTGAACCCTCAAGTTTATTACAATTTTAAAAACGAACCAATTAAAAAAAAAAAAAAGTAAATACGACTGTTAGGAATGATGTAAAGAACGGATAAATTAGAATAACTAAACCAATACCCCCAAATGTTGACCATACCAGCAAATGTTATAAGTACCATATTAGAAAACGTACCTGCACATCCGTATAGGTTACCCATAAAGTGTGTCTTTATATCGATTGTCGGCTACAAATATATGACAAATATAAAATTGACATAACTATGATTAAGAATACGCGAGGGACAGATAAGAATTTCCACGATATAAAGACAGACAGTATCATAAATTGCAGCTTCCTTGTGATTAGGCCTTCCTTGATGGCTGGAGACTTAAATAAATTAATTTTGGTATTCATATGAGAAAAATGCGTTCAATTTTGATAGAACTACGTGGTCTTTTCTTAAAATGTAGCACTCGAAAAATACGACAATATTGAATTTCTATCTCTTTAATAAATCACAGAGTAAGAATATTGTTTCGAAAATTCGAATCCGACATCTATGCCACAAATATAAATTTCAGTATACTCATTCCTGCCTTGCTATATGGCGCAGAATCAAGGGTTATGACGCAAACGGATGAATAAGTACTGACAGTCTTCGAGAGCAAAATACTCCGGAAAATATATGGATCCATCATCGTTAACGGAGAGTATCAGCGTCGCATGAACAATGGGCTGTATGAGTTATACGCCGACATCAACGTGGTCAAACGCATTAATATACAGCGATTGCGTTGGCTGGGTCAGGTTTTGCGGATGGACTCAAATGCTCCGACACGGAAAGTTTTCGGCAACGAACTTAATGGACGGCGAAGAAGAGGGCGACCAAAACTCCGTTGGAAGGACCAGGTTTTTGAAATACTATCGAAACTGGGTGCGACGAGTTGGAGGAGCAGCGCAGAAGATCGAAGCGCGTGGTATTATTTTCTACGGGCGACGTATAATAGATAAGTCACCACGTAAGAAGAAGAAGAAGTGTACTCATTGCCGTAGATGTCGGGGCAACTCTGCTATATAATGTCACACTTTACATAAGCTAGAGCTCAAAATTCTAGTATCAATGTTTCCATAAAACATAATTGAACTATTCTTCCTAGTCTTGTCCATTGCTGATCGCAAATTGGTAAACCATTTGTGATTAAGGCATTCCACACTAAATTGTTTGGCTACATTTTCAAGTACATTTTAAATAACTTAACCCAGGGTTAACCGTAGTTTAATGTTCTGGCAACCTAAATATAATATGATTTGAAGCAATATATTGGGTTCCAGGCATTCACTTAAAATGTGATTAATGTTTTTTTTATGTGAAATAATAGTAAAGTAGCTTCGTATGCGTTGTCCATTTCGGGATTTAAATTGCCCACAAAATTATTGTTTTTAAACACTTGCAAAAGGATCCAATACTTGGCGATTAAACTTCATCTTAAAACACGCTAACAAGTACGCCAAATGGGAGTAATTTTATTTATAAAACTCCTTCTAACAAAATACTAACTTATAATAACTGACAAATAGTTTGGTAAAATGTACGATATGTTTTCAGACAAACAAAAAGCGCACAAAATTGAACAAAAACTTCTCAGAATGGAGAGAAATAATTACAATTTTGGGAAACAATTTTTGAAATTGAGGAAAAGAAGTTAAAACTGGACTATGAAATATAAAAAAAAAAATAAAAATATAGACGAGCAAATATTTCAATTCATAGAAGCCTAAAATTTTTGCAATAATATTAATTCATTTTTATGTTAAATGCACAAGGGCGGTCCCCAACTAGCCTACCAGACGTATAGATGGTGACAGTAGTTTAAAAAAAAAATATTTTGGTAGAAAGAGGCAACCTTATAAAGCACATGTTTTAAGTTTCAAGGCGCGACGTTGCTTAGTATTTTTATTTGAGCCATCGAAATTGAACAGTCTCATTGAATTTGTTAACATAGAAAACATTAGTCAGCGTTATGTAATTCGATATTTGCATTTGAAAGGTCTTAATAGTGGTCGGATCAAAACCAAGCTAGATTCTACTCTCGTCGAGTCTGCTCCTCCATTTACGACTCTAAAACACTAAGTTAAACGAGACCGTACGAGCTGGCAAAACGACGAGTAGTCGACTAATTGAGGAGTTCACGCCAGACATGGTTAAGAAAATTCACAAAATGGTATTGGATGATCACAAAATGTCGGTTGAAGATGCGTGAGCTATCTGAATTTACAGGCATTTTAAAAAGCGTTTACATCGCCTATTGACCGGAGATTTCAAGATAAGAAAGCTGTACGCAATATGGGTGCCTCGGTTGCTTTCTATTGGAAGCAAAAACATCATCCTGAAGATGTTTCAGTAGTGTGTTTTGTGATGTTTCACCGCAATAAAGCTGATTTTTTTTTTGTCGATTTATAACCATGGATGAGACATGGGTCCACCCCACTTCACACCTGAGACAAAGTAACAGTCAAAACATTGGACTGGAATGGGAGAATCGTGTCCGAAGAAGGCGAACACGGTTCTATCTACAGGCAAGGTCAGGGCATCTGTTTTTTTGGAATGCGTATGGGATTATTATTGTTGATTATCTTCAGAAAGGAAAAACCATCAAAGGCGAATATTATGTTAATTTATTGCAGCGTTTAGGTGATGAAATTAAGGCAAAAAGGCCAAATTTGGCAAAACGAAAGTATTGTTTCAACCAAGACAATGCTCCTGTTTGCACATCCACAATTGCGATTGTCAAAAATAATCAATTAATGTTCAAATTGCTTCATCGCGCACCTTATTTGCCAGATATAGCTCCCTCGGACTATCTTCTATTTCCAAAATTGAGAAAATTACACGTTGTTAAAAGATTTGCCAACAATGAAGAGGTGGAGTCTGCGGATGATGGCTAATTTAAGAAGTTTGACAATTTCTACTGTAAAAAGTTATAGAAGCTATTGAATATCGCCGAAAAAAGTGTATCAAGCTAAAAGGAGATTATGTTGAAAAATAAAGAAATTTTTTCTCAAATTTGTTAATGTCTCTTTTGTTAGGTTGGCTAATTTTGATACCATCCTCGTATGTATGTATATTAAAGCCTCTGGGAATATGTCTCTCTATTGTGGTCAATAAGTCCTGAATTCAGAAGAAATGATTTCCTCAATTAAAACTTCCAACCAAATTTGCTTCTGCTCTATTTAAAAAACAGATCGGTTCAAATTTTAGAGCACCCTAGAACTGTCCAGGTAGGGTTCTTTATATGTATCCTTAATTAGAAAATCAAATTGTTGTTCTATTCTTTCCTTTTCTTTTTGTATTTATTATATTCTATACATTTCTCTTTTTGTGTTGCTCACATTGGAATGAACCCAAGTTTTTCTATGAAACCATATTTAAATCCTTGAAAAGAATTAACTTTTGGCAATATCTTGGATAATTTTTTATCACTGTTAGCAGAGTTTCAGCGATTTCTTCTCAATTGTTATTTGGTTTGGTTGAATCAAAAGCAAAATTGTTTCTAATTTCGTTTTGAATATATGAAACAAAATCACGACAATCAAATAAATTTTTGATTTGCTTGCCGGGATCACAAAAAAAATTTATATTTTTGGTTTGTTTTACAGAAACTGAAATAAATCAAAATCATTTTCGAATTTGATTTCGTTTCGGTGACGGTCCTTATTTTAGATAGAACAAAAAATTCAGTTTTTGTTCTCAGAAATTAAATACTGGAAGTTTGGAAATCATTGTGGTATTACAAGTTTTTCGAGTTTGAGTTCTGAGAAAGCTTGATAATAATCATTTTATTGTGGTATTAATATATTGCCCATCACAGAGAAAAATTCATGTTTAAAAATTATTTTAAGAAATATGAAATAAGTCGTAATTTTTGATCACAAAATAAAAATCTTTTGCCCATTAAAAAAATTACTATGTGATTCATTTACAGGGTCTTCTTTTAATACTAGAAAGTTTCATAGGGAGATTTTTATAATCTTGGAAATCATCATCATTATTTAAGTTGATTTTTCAAAAATTATTTCTTCCAAATGTTGGCCGTAACTGTGCCGTAAAGTTCATTCTGGCGTTTCACTTATCGATGACACTTTCGAACGTTTCGATTGGTATTTAACGAATGAAGCGTGTAGTATAATCTCCAAATTTCTCAATCGTATCAGGTTTATCCATATTAATTTTGGACTTTATGTAGCCCCAAAGGAAAAAGTTAAGAGGTGCGATATAACATTGTTTAAGCAGACAATTCAACAGTCCGATGTGTGAAATCAACTACTTGCCAACTTGTTCTCATAACAATGACTTGGTTTCTTAAGCTGTATGTGAAGTGGAGCCATTTTATCGCTGAAATCACCGAATTCAAATTCTAACTACAGATAATCCATTATCGCATCTAAGGAAGCACAAGCTTTCTCTTGCTTTTACGTAATGACAGCTTCTTAGTAGCTCTTTAGTTCAAATTTGGCAATTTTGCTTACTTGCTTTAGCCAAAAATGGACCTTGTGATTTAACCACATTTTGTCCAAAAATAATAATAATGGGCCTTTTTCAATATGTTCATAAATAAAAATGCTCAAATCTGGACTAGTTGGGATTGACGTCATTTATGACCAACCTGAATGGTTTCAAACCAGGATTTCCTTCAGAAATATTTTTAACTTATTGGAGTACTACGAATTATAGCGTATACTCTCAGTATTACTTCCATCACTACTTGGTGGGTGTTGGAATTTGGAATTGTAAGGCAAACTCTAAACAAAATGAGCTCATGATGGATGATCTCCCTGCCAACTGTAATGTGACCCCTGATAAGAAATCAAAATTTGTACAGCACCATGTGGTTAACCAAACTGCAAATGGTAACGTCATAATGTGCATTTCACAAGCAATTAATATGTCAATGTAATATCGACCAATTACTCATTGTTTTCTGCTATGGAATTATGACAAAGTTATGAGTTTTTTGACCCGAATTCATTTGGAAGCATCAAGAAATCAGAGCTTCGTTTTTAATTGTGCTTCCATTGGGTAAACGCATTCAATTTAAAGACAAATACAGCCAACAAATGCAATTTGATTAAGAAATTTAAAATGCCACTAATCGCGAAGCATGAAAAGTGTGTAAGAAGTTGGTTTTTTAATAATATTCAAAATATTCTCCAATTAAAGATAGTTGCGCGTTGCAATATTGAAGAAATATTGAAGAAATCTTCCTTCTTTCAGTTTTAAAAAGTTCATGGTTTGAACTGAATCTAAATATCTGATTCCCTGTGGATACTAATTTGCATGAATCAAAGTTTCCTGGCAACATCGTCCACATCACTGCTTATTTCTGCTTGAACCAGGCTTTTACCACCTTCCCCAATAAAATAAGCCGCTACTCGACAGTACTTTCGCCATCGTTCAAACGGCGAACCCCCCATTAAGAGCCATATTTGCTGGACAAATGTAGCGAAAAAAAATTATGGTGTTATAAATTTTTCGGTTTCAAAAGTAAAGTCAAATAAAACGTACACAAAGCTATGATTTCGATGAAACTTGAATTTCATTTTAATTTCTTGGATCTTGTGATTGTGTACGAAATACAACGTCTTTCAATGAACTGCCTCTGGATTGGTTGTAGCAGTGGATCCTTTTGGGATAGTTTTCGACTACTTTTTCTCACTTTTCAGGCAATATCTCGGCAATAACTTGACGAATATAATCTGCATAAATAGGGTATTTGCCGTAGCCCCACAAATGGAACTCTAACGGCGTCAAATCGCATGATCTTGGTGACTGATTGACATCGGCAAAACATGAAATTACGCTTTCTGGAAACTTCTCATGCAATAAAGTCCAAATCGATTGTGTTATAGGGCTCGTGGCACCATCTTGCTGAAACCACATATCGTCCACTTCATAATCTTAAATTGCAGGCCAAAAAAAGTCGGTTATTATACGGCCATAGCGATCTGAATTGAAATTCGGATTATGCGCAACACTTTCACAAACAAAAGCGATATTTTCGGCAATGCGTACATTGCGATAATATATAATGATTTTTCTTCAAATTTCTTTATAATCTTATGAATTCCTAGTATGTCGATTATGACGCCCATAATCACCCTGTAATACACAAAAAGTGGCCACATTTGAATCATCACTTTCTTAGTAAGATTTAACTGCTTTTACGCGTTCTTCGGTTGCTGAACAATCCATATTCGTAAATGGCAAACCTTTCACTGAATAAATAACTCTCCAGATAATAAGTATTTAACAGCTAACAGCCTTACCACACCGGCTTTTTTGAAAGCACTAAATGGATAACTTTGTACAACTTTCAATCTATAGGCGCAATGTCTTAAAGCCATAATTCCATTTTAAACATAAAACCCAACAAGAAAAAAAATAATCTTAGATTGGAAGTAAACAGTTAAAATATTCAATGCGTGCAATATTTCGTAGCCCTAACTTTGAAGGGAAAGCAGGAAATCAACGTAGAAGTCAGTCAACTCCAAAACATATTCTAGTAACTAAGTATAGTTTTCCAATATTTGTTAACTATAGTTTAAGATATTATACTTATAATATAAAGTTATCCATTTAGTGGCTTCAAAACCGCCGGTATGGCAAGCCTCTCAGCGGCTAAATACCTGTCATCTGAAGTGTTATTTACTTAGTCAAAGATTTGCCACTTATGAATGTGAATCGTTTAACAACCGTATAATGCGTAAAATTAGTTAAAACTTACTACAGGGTGGCGCAATGGAACGTGCATATTGCATCATCTTTTTTTGTGGGGTAGAAAAGGCGAGGGCGGGGGGGCGCCTACATCGTTGGGTTGGCAGGCTCATGGAGTTTCAGTCGCTATGAATCACTTCGACGGGAAGCGTCGCGCATTTTGCGTGCGCGCATTTTACGAGAACTCTCGTTCATACATATATTCCTACTAGACGACTATATTGTGCTGAATATGGACTACGGCGAATTAGTGAAGCTCCGAGTGCTAATTTAATTAAAATATGGGTAAAGCGTTTTGAAGAGACCGGTTCAACATTTAAACCACAAGCAAATGGTCGCCCAAGAACATCTAGGACCGAAGACAATGTTGAGAGAGTTATGGAGTCAGTACGAGGAAATCCACAAATGTCAGCCCGCAAGATATCGTCTGTCTTACAATTATCGCGACGAAGTTTGCAACGAATTTTAACATTGGATCTTAAACTGCATCCATATATGTAAGCTGCAATTAACACAAGAATTGAAAGAGTCTGACTTCATAGCAAGGCTCGCATTTGCTAATGAAATGCTTAATCGATTTTCCAATTTTGACAATATCCTTTTCTCTGACGAGGCTCATTTCCTTATGAATGGGTTCGTAAACCGTCAAAATTGTCGTTACTGGAACAGTGAAAATCCCAAAATCAAACACCAGAAACCATTGCATAGTCCTAAAGTGACAGTATGGACAGCAATCTCTGGCAGAGGAAAAATTGGTCCTTTTTTCTTCGAAAATGCGAGGGGCCAAAACGTCACGGTTAATACGAAACGCTATGTTGAGATGTTGGACGGATTTTTGGCTCCAGAAATTGAAAGTTGAAGAATAGTGAATTCCAGAACTTGGTTCCAACAAGATGGAGCTACCTGTCACACATCAAATGACTCCATGGCGGTGGTGAAACAGATGTTCCTTGGCAGACTGATTTCGAAAAGAGGTGATATCCCATGGCCCACATGTAGTCCAGACTTGACTTTTTTTGTGGGGATACCTCAAACACAAAGTCTACAGTAATAATCCAAGAAACATCGTTCAGCTCAAGGAGAATATCCGTGGTGAAATGGCAGCCATTACACCAGTATTACTGAAGAAGGTTTTCAATAATTTTCGTTTGCGGTTAGAGGAGTGCCGTCGTAGAGAGGGTCACCATTTAGATGATGTTATTTTTAAAAAATAAACTCCATTTAATACTCTACAATGCCTTAGATTTATTTTAACCAAACTTTTTGTATTTATTTTTTAATCTATTTTTTAAATATGCACGTTCTATTGCGCCACCCGTACAAAAGTGGTGAGTGGCTTTCAATCAAACAAAATATTCTTCAGCGATGAAGCTTATTTTTTACTTGGTGGTTACGTCAACAAGCAAAATTGTCGCTTATTGAGCTCGGAGAACCCAAAAGCGATTGTGGAAAAGCCACTGAATCCGTAAAAAGTGACTGTATGGAGCATATTATGGTCTGGAGGTTTCATAGAGTCGTGTTCTTTCAAAAATCGGCATTGCTGCAACCAATGCAGACATGGTTATTTAAATGACATTGTATTTCGTGCATAATGGCAAGGTCCGAGCATTATAATGAAATAAAAGTTTCATCGAAATCATAGCTTTATGTGTGCCATATTTAACTTCACTCTTGGAACTGAAAAATGGCTAATCCTATACTTCTTAGTTAAGTTACAGCTTTCGTCCCAACACTTAAATGCATAGCAAAAACGTTCCTCTTATGTATATCATTTATCATTATCACAACTTCCAACATCAGCAAGCCTGCCATTTGATGAGGCCTCTTCATATGGCGGTAGGAAATTTAACAATTTTTGTTCTTTTTTTTGGTGAGCTGCAAACTAATTGTCAGCATTCATCGAATTTCGCTTTGCATTTGTTTTGTTGTTGTATACTTAAACATAGAGAATTACTAATTGCTGAGAATTGCTGACATCCTTAAGATTCCTTACTATTGTTCAAGACAATTGTTCTTATCTTTAATTCTTTTTTTTTGTTGCTTTATTAGCTTTGTATTAAGAAATTAAATTTTTGATGAGTGGTCATGCAGGCAATGCCTGTGTTTATAAATGTTAATCTTATTTTTATATCGTTATATATATTTAACTGTCAAAAAGCCTTAATGTCAGTCAAGATTATATATATACTAGTGGCGTGAATGTAATTGGATATATTTTGATAGAATTTACTCTACAATGTCAATATAATTACATGATACCCCAAAAATTTGTGAAATATTACTTGACATTGTTATTATGTTTTGGAATATATTTTAAATTGTAATTAATCTTTAAATTCACAATACAGTCGTGTTGGTCGCAAGATGACGTATTTAACAATTTATGTCGATGATATATTAATTTTCACCAATGATTACGAATACCGCAAAGACGTTAAAATGAAGTTGGTGCAAGAATTTAAGATGAAGGATCTGGGACAAACTCAATAATGTTTAAGAATTCGTATCACTCGAGATAAGAATTTAATTGGATTAGGTCAAAAAGAATATATAAATGAATTGTTAACCAAGTTTAACATGCAGGATTGCAATTGAGCGACATCGCCCCTTGGTCTGAATGTGAAATTATCAAAAGAAATGTCGCCGAAAACAAATGAGGAAATAACTGAGATGAAAAAGATTCCATATCAACAAGCGATTGGAAATCTTATGTACGCAGTTCAAGTAAGTCGTCCAGATATTTACTTTGCTGTTAGTAAGCTGAACAAATTTAACAGCAATCCAGGAAAAGAGCATTGGTCAGTAGTTAAGAGAGTTTTTAGGTATCTCAAGGGTACCAACCATACCGAAATTATGGTATGGTTCGCAAGATGTTGAACAAATTTCGGCATATTCGAATTCTGACTGGGCAAGTGATGCAGATGAAAGACGTTCAGTCACAGAATTTGTCTGCTTGTTTCAAGGTGGAGCAATATCATGGGCTACAAAACATCAACCGACAATAGCTTTATCTGCCGCTGAGTCTGAGTATATGGCCTTATCAGTCACAACGCAGGAAGTGCTTTGGTTACTTAGTTTGGAAGAAGAATTAAGTCTAGTAAAAGAACTCGAAGCAACTACAATTTACTGTGATAATGGCGCTCTGCATTCATCTTGCCTCAACAAACAAATTCACGGCAAGATCAAAACATATTGATGTCCGCCACCACTTTATAGAGAAAAGAAGGAAATGCAGTTGGTTAATTTTACGGGCATTAGGACCGATGGAAAGGTTGCTGACAGTCTAACGAAGTCAGTCACAAACACAAATTTTGCTTCAAGTTAATGGGCTTAAATGTAAAATAAGTTTTGTTTGAGTAGGGGTGATAGAATCAATATTTCTATTGTGCATTATTTATAATTTGTATGTTATTATTTAGAATTGTAGCAAACAAAATATGCTATGAAATATATGTTGTACGAGAAATAAAATTTTTCATTATATAGTTTTCCAACTTCTATTAAAAACATTAGGTTTTACTTTGCCATAGGATCCCCCTCAACCGGTTGAAGGCAAACCTTATCAATAGCTTCCATAGGTTCCTCAATCTAATTTTAAGAAACAACTACTTTTAGACAAACAAAAAAAAACACCCAACAAAACCTTTCTGATCATCGTGTCTTTGCCACCGCTTCAACGCTACTCAAACACAGCTGTGTTCACTTGATGTTGACGTAAATTACCACTTTTAATCACCAATCTGGTGACCTCAAAAACTGTTCGATTTTATTGTGATTCAGTAGCAATTCGCAAATGAAAATCCAGTTCTTAAACTTTTTGTTGTGGCTCCTTTTGGTATGCAACTTAATTCAATTGCTTTGAAATGCAATGTTTAGCTCCTGAGCAATTGAAACATTTGTTACATCACGATCGAACTTTATGATCTCCGTGATTCTAGCGGCATTTTCGACAATCAGCCTTCCTGAGCACGATGCATCTTTGACATCAAAATGATCGAATTGCGCATGATTATCCGTTATTAAAACTATTAACATTTTACGTTATTAGGACCACTAACACTATTTTCAATCGCCCACCTTGCATTTTCGCCTCTATCAAACAAAACTCTAAAACATAACATATTTTCTCTCAGCTGGTGTCCAGCTTTGATGCACTCCAAAACAATACTGAGTCAAGTAATAACAAAATTTGCTTAAGTAGTTTTATCTATTTATTTATATATTTTTTTTTTTCTTTTTTGAGTTCGAAGTCGTGTCTTTCTAAAGCCACCCAGCGCTAACCAATCGCACTTCTTTAAGAAAAAAACTAATAGATTTCTTTTTGCTATACCCTATAGAACTAAGTGCAGATTAGGTAAACTATAATTTGCTCTAAACGCGCGAAGAAAATTCCACGTAAGACGCTGATTTCCAAATTATTTTGTACATGATAGAAAACACAACCACTAAATAAAGCTGACCTAACAAAAAAGACACAAAAAAGGTGCTAAAAATTTTAACTATTTTTCAACATAATCTCCTTTTATTTCGATACACTTTTTCCAGCGACATACAATAGCTTCTACATCCTATTTATAGTCAGAACTATAAAACCTATCAAACTCCCTAAAGTAGCCATCTAGCGCAGACTCCACCACTTCATTGTTGGCAAATATTTTTCCACTGATCCATTTTTTTAAGGTTTGAAATAGTAGTTTGCAAATAGTCCGAGGGAGCTAAATTTGGTGAATAAGGGTGCAATGAATTCAAATTTTAATTCAATAATTTTAGCCATCGCAATATTGGACGTATGAACTGAAGCATTGTCTTGATGAAACAACATTTTTGTTTTTGCCAAATGCAGGCTTTTTTCTGTAATTTTAATCTAAACGCTGCAATAAATTAGCATAATATTTGCCGTTGATGGTTTTTCGTTTGTGAAGATAATCATTAAAAATAATCTCATGCGCATTCCTTGACCTTGCTTGCAGATGGAACCGTCTTCACCTTCATTGGACACTATTTTTCCATTCTAATCCACTGCTTCGACTGGTTCTTTGCCTCCATGTCTCATGCATGGTTATAAATCAACGCAAAAATTCGGATTTTCTACGGTGAAACATCCGCAAACACTCCACTGAAACATCTTCAGGACGGTGTTTTTGCTCTATTGAAAGCAAGCGCGGCACCCATTTTGCATACAACAACAATTGTCTAATTATATGTGGGTCTCGCTTTGAAAGCCTTACTCACGATGTGTCACCACACATGGGACCGTTTTTGAACGTGTTTGTGACAGCCAATGCCCCTTTGGGGAACTCAGACTAATCCCGGAAGGATTAGTTGAAGCACGTTCGAAATAAGAAGCATATCCCCTTAGAAAATTTCCTCAAGCTTGCTTTCTCTCTCAGCCAAAGCACCTTTGAAGTCATTGGTATGGAGTGAGCTTCCTCTCGGTTAGAGGTGAGGCCTATCTAAACACCACCGCATTACCTTGAGGAGACCCTGAAGCAATGCAAGATTACTGAAAACACGGGTTCGGGCAACCACAGCCAACACGATGCTCTCAAAAGGGGCCCTACACTACGTCGCTTTTGCATACAGCTTTCTCATCTTCAAATCTTCGGCCAATATACGATGTATAGCTCTTTTTTCGTCTATCATTTCAGCTAGCTAGCACCTTCAGCCGACTATCATCCAATACCATTTTGTGCATTTTCTTAACCGTGTCTGACGTGGACACCGCAATTGGTCGACCACTACTGTGTCTTGGCAGCTCGTACGGCCCCGTTTAAACTTTACTATTTTAAACTTTAAACTTTGTACTTTACAGTCGTAAGCGAAGAAGCAGACTCAGCCAGAGTATAATCTAGTTTTGTTTTAATATAGGTTGGACTGAGACTTTTAAAAGGAACGGTAACCAATTTTTTCATGTTTATAAATTCACTAAGATCGTTTACTTTTGATGGTTTAAATAAAAATACTATGCAATGTCGCACTTTGAAGCTTAAAACATATGTTTCATAATGTTGCCACTTTTCCCAAAATATGTTTTTTCAAACTTTTGGCACTATTTATACGTCAGGTCGGATAGTTTTGAGACTACCCTCTTATCTCCAAATACTACTACTACTACTCTAAAGAAAAGAAATTGCATAAAACGAGATTTAAAGAAATCTTCATTATAACAATATAAATGTCAGACAACATTCAGTTAATTTCTCATATTAAAGGAAAAACGGATATGTTTTCTAATTTTGACACTTCATATCTTCTATACTCCTATAGGTGGATTTTTACACATACATATATATATGAGTAATCCATGTGAATACAGTTCTACTTTAATTCTTCGCATGTTCATATTTTGGAAATTGAATTGTCAGCACTCTATCAAAAACTTTCTCACACAATCGTACAAAATTTTAATGGACAACCATCAATAACATAATGATCCTACTATTTACTATAACAAATTGTAGATTTCAAGCAAAACAAATTGAAGATGATGAATGTGCCCTTACAAATGATAAATTTGTTTGCACAGATGTTTAAACGGCACTAATAGATAACAATAAAATAGAGATAATGGATAACAAGACTAAATATTTTTAACATCATTTATATTTAACCAAATTCGAAATTTAATATTAATTAAATCCAAAAGTTAAATACAGGGTGTCCGTCGGGAAGGTATACTACTTTTTTCGCTGCCATTTTCGTAAACATTAGTCCTGACAGTTCATATTTGGCAGTCGTGAAGTAGAGACGTGGCAAATTTATCATGCAAAAATATTCGATACACCAACGTGTTCTAATCGTTAAAACATTTTATCAAAATCAATCATCGATTACTGTGACGATGAGAAAGTTACGTGAGAAACAACGTGCCAACAAGACGCACTATTTATCGTGTAGTGAATGATTTCGAAGAATGAGCGTCTGTAGCTGATAGGGCCAAGCATGGACCAAGATCGGATGAAAACATTACTGCTGCTCAAGAAAGCGTTCAAAACAATTCATCAACTTAAATTCGACGCCTCGCTCAGAAGCTTGGTTTTCAAAGAACAACTTTGACCACAAATGCACAAGGATTTGCATTTGTTTCCATTTAAGATTCAGTTGACACAAGAACTTCTTCCACAAGACCATTTACGCTGCCGTACATATGCCAATAGAATGTTACAGCTCGCTTAACAACCCCGATTTTCATGAAGAAATCATAATGAGTGCACATTTTCATTTGAATGGATATGTGAATAAACGGGATAGTCGGTTTGGGCAATGGAAAACCCTCAAATAATTCATCAGTCACCTTTGCATCCATTAAAAGTGACAGTCTGGTGTGCAATTTGGTCAGGAGGAATCATTGTACGTTACTTCTTTGAAACTGAAAATGGCGTAATGGTAACTGTCAATGGAAAGCGATATCGTGATATGATTGAAAACTTTTTAACGCCACAACTGCATGCTTTGGACTTGATTAACATGTGGTATCAACAAGACGGTGCCACATTGCATACAGCCAGGATTACAATGGAATTACTGTGAGACCTCTTTCCCCAAAACAAGTTATTTTAGGAAATGATGATTTGACTGCTCTGGACTTCTTTTTGAGGGGATATCTGAAAAGCAAGGTTTATGCAAACAAACCAGAAACGCTTGAGCAACTCAAACAATATATTCGTGATGAAATTAATGAAATACCGCGTGAAATGTGTGAGAATGTAATGAAAAATGTGCTCGAAAGAGCTCGCATTTGTGAGGCTAACAGAGACATTTATCTGATATTGTATTCCATACATAATTGCCGACATTAAATAAAACATTTATCAATATAAGATTGATTCTCTTTCATTTAATCAAACATTATAAACAAAGTAGTATACCTTCCCGACGGACACCCTGTATTTGAGAATAATACCAAATCATTAACATAATTTGGTTATATTTGGTTTTCTGCGGAATTTAATTGATTTATTTCAATTTAATGAACTACAAACAAAATCAAAATTAAAATAAATTGACAATGATGACAATTGACCGCAAAACTCAATCACTTGAAATTGTTCCAGATTTATTGAGGATAACTCGTATTATTAATCTTGCTCTGCTCCTCTGCTTCCTCTATTCATTATGAACTGATAGAATTTAACATTGTCAACTCAGTGGAAAATAATTGATAATAAATTTCATTCATTCTAAAGTAATTTTTTCCCCGTGTTCTCTTCTACATAATCATCATTGTTGCGTACTCGTATGTTAATTTCCGCATGTGAAAAAAAAGGATTTCCAATAATTTGCCAGCAGCTGCAATACCAGTGAGGAATACTAATTAATAAATGAGTTTAAGCGTTAGTAATTATCACATTAATAACCCAATTTCATTATAACCGCACTCGTCCGTCGCCTGTTGTTTATTATTATAATTAGGCTGCGCGTGCGTTTGAATTGATAAAGTACTTTGATGAAGCATAATGGAAACACACGCATGGAAAAACTAATTAATAATCTGAAAGCAAAAGGAAAGGAGTGAAGAGCTTACAAAGTACATAGATTTTTCGTAAACTGTGGCCGTCAATAAAGGCAATTGTTATGAAAATTAACGCAAATTGGGGTAAACGCTGTTACGAAAGATTGCAGATGTTGCTAATGTTACCAAACATCATAGAGAGCATTTGCTTAAATTACATTATAGCTAATAAGAAATATGTGTCAAATATCTGCTATTCCTTTTTGAGTTCTCTACAAAACCTAGATGCAATTGTCTACAACAGTATATGGGGTTAAACATTTTTCGGTTTTAAAAGTAAATATAAATAAAACGCACATAAACTTATGATTTCCATGAAACTTTTGTTTCATTATAATGCTTGGAATTTGCCATTATGTACCGCCAATAATATTATTTAAATGAGCGCTTCTGGATTGGTTGCAGCAGTGAATCCTTTTGAGGTTCCAACAGCGTTATGTTGGAGGAAATACGGCTAATAAAATGACACCGCCAGATCGTAATGCGCACCAAACGCATTTGTTTGAAAAATCAGCATTGAATGCCTGTTGCTGTAGCAACAGTAGATCGCTTATGACGACCATAATCACCCCGTAATTCACGAAAAGTGCCCACGTTTGAATCACCACTTTTATAGTAAGTTTTACCTATTTTTACCCGTTCTTCGGTTGTTAAGCGATCCATATTTGTAAATGGCAAACCTTTGACTAAATACATAACACTTCAGATGGCAGGTAGTTAACAACTGACAGCTTTGACAGACCGGCGGTTTTGAAACCACTGAATGGTTAACCTAATGTCTTTACCCTTCCGCTCTCTCAATATTCGTATCTTAACAAAACAAGATGTCTCTCCCTTTCATTCCATCAAGCAAGTGTTCCATGCTTATGTTAGCACCACTGATCTCACAGGTCGAAGCAAGCTTTTCAACAATCACCATTCATTCAGACTACTTATAGAGGGTGGCGCATAAGCAACGTTAAGATTTGACTAGTGAATACATTTTTTAAGTCTTTCTTTTCCTCTCTTTACAGAATTAACTAAATAATACTTGGGAAATTTATGATGGAAAGGCTCAGCACAATTTTACACAATTTTTATACAATTTCACTTTAAAAGTCAGCATTCGATTATTCAGATCATATCGACATTTATTTCATGTTCGAAATGCTCTTAGCGCTCCAACAATTTACCGATTGGTTCAGCGTTTTGGGCAACAAGGGGCTGTCTGTGGTCTTCCGCGTGCTGGAAGACCTTGTGTAGTTCAAAATGAAGTGAGCATTGCTCGAGTGCAAGGAAGTATTAAGGAAAACCCCGAGACTTCCACCAGGCGAGGTTCTCAACAGTTAGAGATGTCTAGGCGGTCTTTGCAAAGCATTTTACATATGCTAAATCTTTTCCCATATAAGATGCAACTGGTTCACGAGTTAAAACCAAATGTTAACGTTACTTATGCGCCACTTTTTATAAGATATCAGAAGTTAGCTATGTTACACACTTATACCGCTGCGGTAAATGAAGCTATTCTAACAGTTGTATTAAATCGAATATGAACAATTTTGATATCATGTGTAGGACAACGACAGAATATTTCTCTTAGTCACTCTTGAAAAATATTGCGTGATTCGGAAAGTTCGTTCGGTTTTTAAAATAAATTTATTTACAAAGTTATATAAAAGAAAACAATTACTTTAATCTATTAAACAATCTCCCCCCTTTTTTAATAACTTCTTCCCACCTCTGTGGGAGCTTTTTGATTCCTCTCTCATAAAACTCGCAAGGTTTTTCTGAAAAAAAGCGTTGAATTAGATTTTTCACTTCCTCGTCGTTGTGGAAATTCAAATCCTTCAAGTGGTTGCTCAGACTGCGAAATAGGTGATAGTCGTGGTCTAGGGAGTACGGTGGGTGAGGTAAAACTTTCCACCCAAGCTCTGACAGTTTCTGAGGGGTCCGCAAGGCAGTGTGTAGCCTAGGCGAGGCAGTGTGAGGTACCCACACATCGAAGTTGCTCACAAATCTGAGCTCTTTTATGACGACGCGAAAGGTTTTGATTATTTCAGTTATTTCCCTAACTGGATACGTGGATGAACAATAATTAAATCTCTTACCACCCCGGAAATAATTTCTTTTGGTCATCCTGGTCTGGAATTGTCCGTTACGGAGAAGTCGCCCGTAAAAAATCTTTTAAGCCATTTCTAGCAAGTTTTTTCATTTGGTCCATTTTCTGCATAAACAGACTTTATTTTTCGCCTGACTTCAGCAGCCAATGTTTGAAGGAACTCTACGTCATGAGAAGTGACGTATGATGAACTAATGAATTAACCCAACGAACTTTCCAAACAACCTGATATCTTCGGTCTCAATCGTTTTTTGTGTTCCACTCTGACGTATGCTCGAGTCAAAATAGTAAAAAGATATTTCGCTTTGTTGTGGGTTGTGGCTCAGCCGCTAGATAAAGCATCAAAGTAAATTACCTTCTATAATACAAAATCACGCTAAATTTCCGGTTTTCGAAAGACGATGTAATAGATATCATAACTTTCGACTCGATTACATTTTTGTGCCGTCTACCGTATCTTGTGATTGGCGGTGATACGATTTCCTGTAAAGGGTCCTTACATTCCAGGACATGTCGTTAATCATGGTATTTATAACAGTTGCGAATGACGTCAACATTCGTCAGGTTCCGCTCCTTCCTATTCTCTTCTGTTTTCATAATAATTTTTACTTAAAAGCAGAGGCTTATTGAGTCACCGAATCCACTAAGCTGACATAAAAGGTCGAGTTTCAGCAACAGATATTGCTCACTTACCTAAATGGTATAGATGTCAGTGTTTTATCTTTCACCATGCGGCTGTTTGTCGGCAAGTGGATATTTAGCAGTGGATATCTGGCTAAACTCGTATAATGCAATAGCACAATTTGGTGAAGGATTTGTCCTCCTTCAAAATTTATGTTGTACAGTGTAATCAAAAACAAAAACGAAACAAATTAAAATTGTGAGTTTCATGTTTTGTTTTGGCAATTTGGTCATACATATAAATATAGACAACTTTATTTTGTTAAGGTTTAATGTTGATATGCGGAATCTGCAAAATATCCAATTTTCCCTCCAAATATGTAATTTTTGTATTGATTAAAATATTTTTAAAATTTTGTGGCTAACAAATATTCCTAACACAATTACCGCAATTTCTGTCCTATATGCCAAGTGAAGTTAACGTGCCCAAAATTTGTCAAATTTGATTTGTCATATCGTTTGACGGGGCATGGTTCTTTGAACGAGTTCCTGTACAAAAGAGGTTTGGCTGAGAGTAGTATTTGTGACTGTGGGCATCAGACAGAGGATTGGAAGCATGTTTTATGCGACTGTCCTCTGTATGATGATATTAGGAATTTGGACGCATTTTGACAGACATGTTATCTTCAGGAACAGGCTGGCTGAAGTACGTCACATTGCAGGCAGGTTGTTTGCAAGGCGACGGGGTAGGAGAGAGCGGTAGCGTATGTTGTTCATATCTTGATTGGTGTTAAGGGTTAGGGGCTCTGTTGCGAAGACGCGCTGCCATGTGTATTGTACAATGTACGATGCATGTGAATGTGTGTTGTAGCAGCATCCCTCTTCTTTTCTTCTCTTCTCTTTTCTGTATGCGCTTGCATAGTACAAGGGCGTGTAGCTGCAACCTACTGCAGGTGCATGGCTGTGTTTCGTGCAAGCGTATACGATGGAGGTATGATGCACCGAAACTGGAGCAGTTTTTGTCAGCGAAACCCTGACCAGAGGGTTTTTATTTTCTGGTAGCACGGGAGATCCGAGCGAGGCTTTTTACACTGAACGGGGATTTAGGCAGGTCGACAGTCTATCGTGCGATCTCTTCAACATATTGTTGGAGATGATTATGAGGACGACTGGTACCATCTTTGATAAAAGCCATATGTTACTCGCATTTGCAGATGACATAGACATTATTGGGCGAAAACTGCGAGATGTTACTGCAGCTTTCTCAAGCATGGAGAAGGAAGCAGCGAAAATGGGTCTGGTGGTAAACGAGGACAAAACAAAGTTATTGGTTTCAACGAACAAAGAGTCTACTCGTTTGGGACGCTGTGTGAACGTTGACAACTATAATTTTGAAGTGGTGCAAGAATTCATTTACCTTGGTTCCGCTGTAAACAAAATGAATGATGTCAACTTGGAGATAAAGAGGAGAGTATTGCTTGCTAACAGATGTTACTATGGGCTAAGCAAGCGATTCAATGATAAAGCCCTCTCTCAATAAACAAAAATCCGACTGTACCAGACGTTGGTCCCATCTGTCTTGTTATATGGCGCAAAATCCTGGGTTATGACGCCAGCGGATGAATCAGATTTCGAGAGGCAAATACTCCGGAAAATATATGGACCCACAATCGTTGACAGAGAGTATCGGCGTCGCATAAACAGTGAGCTGTATGAGCTATATACCGACATCGACGTGGCCAAACGCATTAATATACAGCGCTTGCGTTGGCTGGGCTATGTCGTGCGGATGGACCCAAATGCTCCGGCTCGAACAGTTTTCGACAACGAACTCGATGTATGGCGCAGAAGAAAGCGACTAAAACTCCGTTGGAAGAACTAGGCTTTTGATATACTGTCGAAGCTTGGTGTGACGAATTGGAGGAAAAGCGCAGAAGATCGAAGCGCTTGGAATTATTTTCTACGGGCGGCGTATAATAGATAAGGCTTTCTATTCCAGTTGCCACATAAGAAGAAGAAGAAGCACGGTAAATCAGGGGCCCCAAGAACTATTTGTTCTTGTCTGATCGTGGTGTAGGACCCCTTGTGGGAGCACCGTGCTGGCTGTGGTTCCGTCGCTTTAGGGCCTCCTGAGGGTAATGCGGGAACTTGGAAAACACTGTTCTTCGTAGATGTGAGGTGTCTAGATAGGCCTCACTCCTAACCGAGAGGAAGCATATCAGTGACTTCAAAGTGACTTTGACTTTCAGTGACTTTGGCTAAGAGAAGAAGGAAGCCCTGAAGAAATTTTCCAAGGGGATGTGCTTCTTATCTCAAAGGTGCTTCGACTAATCCTTCCGGAATTAGTCTGAGTTCCTCAAAGGGGCGCTAGCTATCGCAAACACGTTCAAAAACAGTCCCATGTGTGAGGGCACACAGTGAGTAAGACTTTCAAAGCGAGACCCACGTAAAACTTAGACAATTGTTGTTGTCATATCGTCTATGGGTGCTACCTTTTACTTAATATACAGTGCCCGATATAGGTATACATTTGATCCCCATTTCTGCTACCTCACGAGTCTAAAAACTTTATGAAAAAAATTAATGATGTAGTTTTGTTTGCAAAATCATTTTATTACTATGACAAAAAAAAAGAAACAGAAAAATACTTACTCCATAGAACATAGAAAAAACATAGAAAATTGTTAAAGAAAAACGAAAAAAGGCACTGACAAAAGTCTGCGTACTACAGATAAACTAACAAAGTTAACTTCATTGTTTATTTTGTTTATGAAATTTCAATTTAGAATTTTGGTGGCCCACTAAGGGCATCAACTAGTATAACTGCCTGCAATCGTCTGGGCATTGAGTCAACTAAGACTTCCAATTCTGTAGGCGTTATATTATTCTATTCTTCTTGAAGCTTCTCTTTCAGTATTGGAGCACTAGTAATATCTTGTTTTTTGATTTTGCATTCGAAAGCATCCCAAACGTGCTCAATGGCATTTAATCCGGGCTTTGAGGTGGTGTGTGCAACTGTCGTGTGGCATAATAAATCAGCGAATATTTAACAACATGAGCGGTATGCTTTGGTTCGTTATCCAACTGTCATCAAGATTCAAAATATCAACCGACGGCCTCAAGTATTGTTCCAATAATGATTTATACTGATGACGATCCATGTTATCTTTAATAAATGCCAGATTTCCTACTCCAGATGCAGCGACGGCACACCAAACCATTACGCTGCCACCATGATGTTTAACAGTTGGGATTAAGTGTTTGGGATGCATTGATATATTAGCTTTTCTCCAAACTTTGGCCTGCCATCACTTCCAAATTTACGATTTTTATACCCGTATTTTGTTTCATCTGTAAACTTGTTTCCAGAAATCAATTCCTTTCGTAATATGCTGTTTGGAAAATTCCAAGCGAAGCTTACAGGGTTTTTTTGCATGGAGTTTCACTGTAGAAGCCGTTATTATTTAAAGATCTTTGAACAGTTCTGGGATTTACAATCATACTTTATCTAGTTTCTATAGGGTGGCTCATAAGAAATGTTAAGATTTGATCATTGAATAAATTTTTTGTTTAAGTCTTTCTTTTCGTCTCTTTACAGAATTAACTAAATAGTACTTGGGAAATTTATGATGGAAAGGCTCAGCACAGTACAAAGAACAAAAGTCTTTCAAGTTTACTATGAAAGTCAGCATTCGATTATTCAGATCATATCGACATTTCTTTCATGTTCGAAATGCTCCTAGCGCTCCAACAACTTATCAATTGGTTCAGCGTTTTCGGTAACAAAGGGCTTTCTGTGATCTTCCGCGTGCCGAAAGACCTCGTGCAGTTCAAAATGAAGTGACCATTGCTCGAGTACAAGCAAGTATTGAGGAAAACTCCGTTCCACTAGGCGACGTTCTCAGCAGTAAGAGATGTCTAGGCGGTCTTTGCAAAGAATTTTACATGTGTTACATCTTTACCCATATAAGATGCAATTGATTCACGAGTTAAAATCAAATGATGCACAAGAACGCATTCAATATGGTCGCCATTAACATTACTTATGCGCCACCCTATAGATCTTTGGCCAACTTTGTGGGAGACTCTTTGGAATTTTTATTCTCTGCTTTTATAATAAAACTGGGGTCTCTGTGGTTAAGCTTATTTGGACGGCCACTGCGCGGTATATTTTCGATTGTCCCGATGTTTTTAAACTTCTGAAATATTGTTTGATGTGTAGATTTGCTTAAATTTAACAGTTTTGATATTTCACCAAAAGATTTTTTTCCATTTCTATATTTTAATACTAACTTTCTCACTTCACTTGAAATTTTTTTTCGAGGAGCCATGATCACTCTGAAATATTACTCGCAACTATCTCAAGTAAACTTAAACTTAACTTATTCGAAACCCAAAAGAAAGCTCGAACGTTAAAATTCGAAAAACGGTGCTTTTCTGTTATTTTCTAGAACCATAAAATAACATAAAGAAAACTAAGGTTTGAATAGTTCTGGGATTTACAATCATACTTTATCTAGTTTCTATAGGGCGGCGCATAAGCAACGTTAAGATTTGATCAGTGAATACATTTTTTGTTTAAGTACATTGATTTTTGTCAGTGTTTTTTTCTTCGTTTTTCTTAAATAATTCTCTAAGTTTATATTAAAGCAATCAGGGGTTTTGGTATTATATTAATAAAATTACATTTGAAAGAAAACTGCATCATTACTTTTGTTCGTAACCTGTTCAGACTCATCAGGTACTAGAATAAACTTAGACTTATGTCGGGCACTGTAAGTCTAATAATTTAGTGAAATTATAAAAGGAATACAATGTTATGGAAAACTTTAATGCAATAGCTTATGTTGTAAATAAAAAAAAATTAAAAAATCCAGAAGGATGACCAAATGCTGAAATGAAATTTTCTGAGACATGAGCAAAAAATGCAATAACCATGAAAAGACTAATTGCGATGTCATGACCATATACTTCAATAACAATGTAGCTCGTTTAAAGCACAAAACTGTGAACTTTAACTTGTTGCACAGTGCAATCTTTAAACGTGAAAAGAAACGCTGAAAAAGCAAAGGCCACCACAAAATTGCTTATTGTATATCTTACTTTGTCTGCAACGTAGTCACTTTGTCCCGTTGTAATTTATTCTTTTGTTAAAGGAATTCTCCCCTTCGTCATGACGTTTTTGTTCCAAATTTAAGGACATAATTAATTTTCCTTATCTCATAATGGTTCTCTCTCTCCCTTCTTCTATCCATTTATGGTGGATATTTTCGAATAAACGAAACAGTTTCATTGTTGTAAAGTGATACGATTACAGCGTTTATTTCCTCCCTGTTTTCCTAAACATATTTGCGTCAATACTGTGACATTTAAATCAATATCCAGGCCAAAAGGACACAGTCGTGACTCCCCCAATGCATGTTGCTTGCTTTTCTTTAGTTGCTGCCGTTTTATTGTTTTAGCCTAGTTAGTCTACTTACCAAAGTCGAAAGCACGTTCTAGTATAATTGAATGACGTTTCTGTGGTTGTTGTTGCTGCTGTTGCTTAGTATTCTGTTGAGAGGTGGTTGACGATGAGATCTGCTGCTGCTGCTGTTGCTGTTGATGATGATGACGGGGATGATGCAATTGCCCATTGGCTGAACAGTTGGAGACACCATTGCTGTGGCTTCCACTTGTGTTATCCTCACCATCAGGACCCAGCCGGGTCGATGAGATGGCATGTGACATGCCACTAGCACTGTTGTTGCTGCTGCTGTTATTCAAGTTGCTACTGCAGTTTGTATCTTGCTGATATGATTTCTGTTGCATAGAATAATGTATTGAAGGCTGTTGTTGTTGAAACAGTTGTTGGTGCTGGTGTTGCTGTTGCTGTTGCTGATGATGTTGGGATGGCAAATTCTTTGAATGCTGTTGTTGCTGCTGCTGCTGATGCAAGCAACAATATTTAACATGTTTACACAACAGGCTACTGCTGCTGCCACTGCCCAGTTTGGAGTTATGAATGGCACTACAACCTAAGCGCTCCGCACCACTCGCCAAGCCCAAACTGTTCAACCCTGTGCCGGACGATGAAGTAAATGCATTACGTGGTCTATTGAATCTGAAGGAATTCGAGCGCCCGACATTGTGCCCCCCCGCTGAGGAAATTCCTGTGCCAGAGCCGCCGCCATCTCGTTCGCCCTCCAGGCCGTGTCTATGTGGGTTCGTTGTGCACCGCAAACTCCCCCCATAACGACGCTGTGGGAATTTATTTGCCCGTGGTATTACCTGTAAAGGCAGAAGGAGATTAACAGAGAGTCAGATCAGGACGGTGGCAGCAACATACAGAGTTTGTGTTGTGTGTTGTAAAATGGGGCAGGCAAGACTGATCGAAGAAGAAGCATGAAAAATTTACCGACTGCAGCATTTCTTGTCGTAGTAAATTAGTCGTATTGACAGCAGAATGTGCTTGAATGTGGCACAAATATGCATTTTGAAGAGCACATTTTAAAATATTTAATAAAAATAAAAGTAAGAAAAATCCTAGAGCAAACCTCCATTATTTGACATAAAGTTCAAAATGTTGGCGATAGGTATAACTACGGTTGAGAACCATTAAATAGTGGAAATAATTATGGGGTGAGTTCCCTTTAAAAGCATGATGGTGTAGCCTTTGTAAAGACACTAAATTATATATTTTTTTCTAACAAAAGAATCAATAAAAAATATTTATTTATTTTTAATTTTCTTAATTGTAATTGTAATTATTGACGACATTCCAACAGTTTACATCCATCTGTCTTTACGGAAGACATTATATTCTGCTCCAGAATTTTGTATCTCAAAAGCGACTAAAGCAAGTATCTCTATTTGTACATCTCTATTCCTTTTCTACACTCTATTCTCTATTTGTTCTACACTGTTATGAACAGAGCTTTCAATTAGCATTCTAGCAGTAAGAATTCTTCTATACTTTGTTAAGCATAGAGCATAGGTTAGTTCTCTTCTCTATGACAACGTGTCAAGTATTCATTGTTGCAGCAATCTTCCCCAACGCTTTTTACCTTACTATATCGGTGATCCTCTGTTGAATTGGAAAGTTGAAGTTGAAGAAAATATAGTTAATCTATTATACGAATAAATGAAGTTAATCACAAATTCTAACCTTTGTTTTCTGAATTACGCTAAGCTTTTACAAACTACTTGTCGAGCCAACCCCCGGACTAACAACATCTTTTGATGATATTAAATTTGTCAATCTATGTGTGAAAGATAGATTTGTGAAAAAAGAAAGAAATATTCGTCTAAATCTCCATAAAATATATATCGAAAATACGAGGTGTGTTCAAAAAATAAGCTGAATTTTCATTTTTCTCAAAAAATATTCATTTATTCATCAATTTCTATTTCATCTCCTTTAAAGTAGTCCCCCTCAGATTTAATACACTTGTGCCAGCGTTTTTTTCAGTCCTCACAGCAGTTCTGATATGCACTTTTTGGTATGTTCTTGAGATCTCTCAGCGATTCTGTTTTTATCTCCTCAATCGTCGCAAAACGTCGTCCTTTTGTGGGTATCTTCAGTCTTGGTAGTAGGAAAAAAATTTCAGGGAGCCAAATCTGGTGAATACGGTGACTGAGGCATGATAACGGTGTTGTTTTTGGCCAAATAATCCCTCACAAGCAAAGATCAGTGAACAGATGCATTATCTTGATGCAAAAACCATGCATTTTTTTTCCACAATTCCTGACGTGTTTTTCGTATTACTTCACGCAAACGGCGCATAACTTCAAGGTAGTACTCCTTATTTACCGTACGACCTTGTGCTAAGAACTCCTTATGCACTACCCCATGGTAATCGAAGATAACAGTGAACAAAACCTTGACATTTGATCGAACTTGGCGTGCTTTTTTGGTCTTGGCTCTCTTGGACTCTTCCATTGAGACGATTGGGCTTTGGTTTCGATGTCATAACCATATACCCATGATTCGCCACCACTTATAATCCCTTTTATGCAAATCTGGATCATCGTTGACGTCATTCAACAATTTCTGAGCGATGCTCATGCAACGTTGCTTTTGGTCAATATTCCGCGATTTTGGAGCGAACTTCGCTGCCACACGATTCTTGCCCAAAATTTCCGAAAACATTGCATGGCATGAGCTAACCGATATGCCGACATCCTCGGCAACTTCTCTAATTATGATTCAATTTTCTTCACTTTCTCAACATCGGTTGTTAATGTGCTGAGGCGTCCAGAGCGAGCGTCGTCATTCACATCTTTTCGACCTTCTGTGACAAGCTTGTACCACTTGTAAGCATTTTTTTGACTCAGAGTACTCTGATCGTACACCACTGTCAACATTTCATTCCATTTTCCATTTTTTGCACAAAATTTGATGCAACTTCTTCGATCCATTTTTTCGATAGCAGAAAATGGTGCAAAAATGGTGAAAAATGCAAAACACTTGTCCTATTTATACCTCTCACAAACAAACTAAACATGTTATATGGATAAAACCGTCAATACATCTTCGAGATGAGTGTAAAAACATAAAAAAAAAATAATAACCGAAAGTCAAATGTACGTAGCCCGCGAAATTTGAAAATTCATCTTATTTTTTGAGCACACCTGGTATATCGGCAATATATTCTCTATGGAGCTTTAGAGAAATACTTCTTCTACTCGTCACAAACAGACTGATAAATTTAGCAAAGAAAATCAATTATTGTCCTTTGAAAGCATTATTGATGCTGGCCCACTTGAACTCGAAGGCTGCAATTTTAACTGAAAAAGTATTACAGTCATAGGCAGCTAAAATTACAATTTTACCAAAATCCAATCACAAAAAAAATTAAAATAAAAACTGAACCCACCTTTTGAAAACTCTAAATTTTTTTCAGAATATATCCACATTACTTCATTATATATTCCATTTCATAAACGAGAAGAAAGCATTCAATTTCATATATTATTTTTTTAAGCGAACGGCTAAACTGCGTATCTGATCATTAAAAAATTGTCAAAATATACAAAATTTCAGAGAAACAAAAAATCTAGGTCGATGTTGTGCATGGGAAGTGCAAATTCCCACATATCAAACATTAATAAAAAATATAATAATAATATGTAATAAAAATATAATAAGAATAAAAGAAAAGAATGCGTCCAGGGCAGCAGAAATTTAATAGATTTTTTGGTCCAAAATGGCATTTCAGCAATAAATTTTGGCTTGCCAGTGGGTGGCATTTTAGCAATAGTCCATTCACAAATCATTCCACAATGAGATTTTCAAGTAATATGTTATTTGAAAGAATATCTTATGAAAATGTGTTGTTTTGAAATAGAACAATAGAAGTTTTCAAAGAAATATACTATTAAAATCCCCATTACTGTTACTACTATTACGAAATAAACTTTTACTGAAGCAAACAGTAAGTGATTCTGCGATGGTAATTGGAAAAAGCTCTGTTCTCACATTCCTATTTATAGTTTTATTATTTTGACAGTGACATAAAGCGGAATTGATAAAATTTCACATATTTCCTATTAAATGAAGATATTTTCCACATAGAAAGCATCAGAAAAAACAATCCTGATGTAGAAAAGTGACTAAGAAAATATTTTTCATATATGTAGAAATATGTATGAGAAGTTACTTGTAAGGGAGAAGAACATTTTCAATGTATCGCCCTAATTGTGGGCACGATTATTTGAAAATACTTAAAATGGCATGTATAGGGTGATTTTTTAAGATTTAAGTTTTTCAGGTTGGCAGCACTGGTTTGTAATGGCGTCCAAACGTCATCTGTCAAAGTGAAAAGTGTACAGTATACTCCGCCATTTCATCATGAACTGAAAAACAACCTACCACGACGTTTAATTTTTGGTGAATGGGCCTTACAAAAGCTCAATGAAAATCCGCCGTTTTGTCGAAAAATTGTGTTCAGCGATGAGGCTCATTTCTTGATGAAAAGCCACATGCCATACATGAATTACCGATGCATCCCGAAAAAACGACAGTCTGGTGTGGTTTATGGGCCGGTGGCATCATCGGTCCATTTTTCTTCAAAGACAACCATGGAAGAAACGTTACCGTCAAAGGCGAACGATATCGCGCGATTTTTCTTTTGCCACAATTGGCTCACTTGAAACTTGGTTGACATGTGGTTTCATCAGGACGGTGCAACATGCCATACTACTCGTGAAACAATGGATATGTTGAGGGATGAATCGGTGAGCAGCTTATCTCTCGATTTGGTCCTGTGAGTTGGCCCCCAAGATCTTGCGATTATTTCTTATGGGGTTGTGTCAAGTCGTTAGTCTATGTGGACAAACCGAATACTATAGAAGCCTTACAGGTTAGCATAACACGCGTTATTCGTGGAATACAGGCCAAAATGCTCGAAAAAAAATGCAAAAAATTAGACATTTTGAGATGGAGCCGCGGACTACATTTACATGAAATTATCTTTAAAAATTAAATGGCAAAGACCAATTTATCGATTTCAATAAAAAATTTTAATATATGATGCAAATTTACAAATATGATGCAAAAATCACCCCATATAAGGTTATTCATTTAGTGATTTCAAAACCGCCGGCCTCGCAAAGCTGTCGGCTATTAAATGCCTGTCATCTGAAGTGTTACTTATTTAGTGAAAGGGTTGCCATTCACAAATATGGACGGTTTAACAACCGAACGGTTAAAAATAGTTAAAACTTACTATAAAAGTGGTGACTCACACGTGGGCTTTCAATCGAACAAAATTTTCTTTAGTGATGAAGCTTATTTCTCACGTCAATAAATAAAATTGTTGCATATGGAGCTCAGAGAACCCAGAAATGATTGTGGAAAAGCCACTACATCCGAAAAAAGTGACTGTTTGTTGCGCCTTGTGGTCTCGAGGTGTCATTGGACCCTATATTTTCGAAAACAATGCTGGAGAAACTATTACTCTTAATTCAGAGCGCTATGGCCGTCACCGTTATGTAACTCAATATTTGCATTTGATAGTTCTCAGTCCAATTTTTAAGGCCAAGCTAGATTATATTCTGGGGAAGCCTGCACTTTCGTTTATGACTGCACGACTATAATATTTTGAGTGTCAGAGTTTAAACGAGGCCATACGAGCTCGTACATACAGCCACCATTGTGGTCGACCAATTGAGGTGTTCACGCCAGACGCTGTTAAAAAAATCCACAAAATGGTATTGGATGATCGTCGGCTGAAGGTGCGTAAGCTAACTGAATGATAGATATTTCAAAAACTGCTGTACATCGTATATTTACCGAAGATTGAAGAACCGAAGATGAGAAAGCTGTGCACAAGATGGGTGCCGTGCTTGCTTTCAATAGCAAAAATAGCGTTGTGAATATGTTTTAGTAGAGCGTTTGGTGATGTTTCATCGCCATAAAAGCGAATTTTTGCGTCGATTTATAGCCATGGATGAGACGCGTGTCCACCACTTCACACCTGAGACAAAGAAAAAGTCAAAGCAGTGGACTAGAATGGGAATAGGAGTATCGTGTACAAAGAAGACGAAGACGGTTTCATCTGCAAGCAAGGTCTTAGCGTTCGTTTTTTGGTACGCGCATTAGATTGTTTTCATTGGTTATCTTCAAAAAGCAAAAAAAAAAAAAAAAAAAAAAACGTCAAGGGCTAATATCATGCTAATTTATTGCAGCGTTTAAGTAATGAAATTATGGAAAAAAACCACATCTGGCGAAAAATAAAGTATTGTTTCATTAAGGCAATGCTCCAGTTTACACATTTACAATCGCAAGGGTCAAATTAATAACTTAAAGTTTAAATTGTTTCGTCACGAATCTTTTTCGCCAGATTTAGCTTCCCCGGACTATTTTCTATTTTAAAAAAATGGCTCGGTGGTAAAAGTTTTGCTTACAATGAATAGGTGGAGTCTGCGGTTGATGATTATTTTAAGGAGTTCGAGAGATCATACTATAACAGGGTATAAAAGCTATTGAATATCACTGATAAAAATGTATCGAGCAGAAAGTACATTATGTTCAAAAATTAAGAAAATTTGTTCCAACTTTTTCGTGTCTTCTTTGTAAAGTCGGCTAGTTTTGGGGCGGCAAAATATTATGCAACTGCGCACCTGACCAACTTTTAGCTTATTCACTTGTTTTTTTATTTTGTATTCTAGGTATTTCCCTTTGCCCTTCGTTTCACTGTCTTCTGATGACAACTCGCTGCCAGGGATAAGAATTATTGTTGACGTATAGTTGCTACATACTATAACACGCATTGCTTCCTTTCTCCCTTGGTTGTTCTTCTCGATATTACATTTACGCGTACATGCGGATGAATGCTTGTGGCATATTCGATGATGGATTTTGTTGAATTGTCTTAATCTGACATTTCAATTTTATTGAGTATTCACTTCCTGTATGCGGAAACTTCATTTCAAATGGAAATGCATTTGCAACTGAGGGGTTTAAGGTGGACTTGTTATTACATATGGCAATTTATTATTGATGGGCAATGAATGGCAGGAGACATGACGAATTTTGAATATGATTCATAAATAAAACATATTTTAATTATTGAGATAATATTTAGCATATGTAAACATATAAAGCATATATAAATATACTAGTAATGCAATAACAGTTTCAAAAAATTTCAAATTTCCTAATTTAGACGATTTATTTTTGGTCGTGTAAAGTGTCTGTGTGAAAATGATGTGCAAACCGAAATAAAGCAATATAAAGAAACTGTTCATATAGGCAATTTATGGAGGAATAAACCCATTTTAAACTTTGTTGAAGCCGGTTATTATTACAATCCTACCCATTCCATATATACATATATTTTGCCGGCTTTAACCTTATATTTCTGGTTTTTACATGCATCGTATACTAAAATAATTCATAACCGCCACATTCCCTTTCTACGATTTTGTTATTTTCAAAAAGCTGCCCCCTAACAAACATGTTGTTTAATATGAAAGGCCACAGTGGCACCTATGAAATATTATTGTGCTTAAGTGTCTAATTTGTCGGGAAACTTTTCAGCAGTTAACAGAAAAATAATGCAAGAATTCGTATTTATTTCGCAATCAAGCAGAGTTTTCTGGATACATCAACAACGATATTTTAGTAATTAAACCAACTCTAAATAATCTATATAAATAAAAATCAAATGCCGTTCGTTGGTAAGGACATCAGTTGAGAACGGCTGGACCGAATTGGTTTTTATGGAAAGAAAAATTTCCCACGCCCACTTTTACGCCCACTTTTTTAATTTATTTAAAATTGTAAAACGGCTTCACCGATTTGGCTAATTCTTTTTTTAAATGTTTGTAGTAAATGTTTCCAGTGCTGCTACAAATATGGGTGGAATTGGACAAAGGGGCGTGGTACCTCCCATACAAACCACAAATTAAAAATCCATTATCTATGCTCCTGCTTACGGTATTTGAACAAAATTTGATGCGTAGGTTTGGTGTACATATCTTAAGTGCTACTGCAAATATGGGCGGGATTGGACAAAGGGGCGTGGTACCTCCCATACAAACAAAAAATTAAAAATGCATTATTTCTGCTCCTGCTTACGGTATTTGAACAAAATTTGGTACATCGGTTTGGTGTACATATCTTAAGTGCTACTGCAAATATGGGCGAGATTGGACAAGGGGGCGTGGTACCTCCTATACAAACCACAAATTAAAAAGCAATTATTTCTGCTCCTGCTAACGGTATTTAAACAGAATTTTGTATTTCGGTTGAGTGAACATATTTTAAGTTCTTCTGCAAATATAGGCGTTTCTTATTATAATAGACCGGTTGGCATGAAACATTTCTAATAAAAATAAAATTTGAAGGCAAAGCAACGTTTGCCGGGTCGGCTAGTAATGAATAAAACTGAATAATGTATTATACAATAGAAAAAACAAACCATTTTAATTTAGGTATAATATTACATCTGTGAAAATTATTATGCATATCCTATTTCAATTTAATTGTACTATCATTCGCCTAATTTTCGGTAAATTTTATTGCGTTTCTCTGGTAAACAAAAAGTGTGGCGTCATTACAGTTTCTTTACCAAGTTCTATTAGCTGACTGCATAAGTTGTTATGCTTTTGCTATACGTTGCGATTTCATTCTTTATAATCATATTATGAAGATTGTCAAAATAAACATAATTTTCCGTCATCTTTTTAACATAGGTTTCCATTAAGGAAATTGAAATTTTTTTTATTTGTAAAAACGGCTAAAAGCAAACTTTTTATATTTATTTATTTATTTATCATTATTATTATTATTATTTTTTTTTTTTTTGAAAGTTCAAATAAACAGCTCCTCATTTTAACTGAATACTTCAGGGAAAGCAGTTGGCAACCTCATTTCATTTTATCGATTTTCTTTTGTTTTATATTTATTTATATTATATATACTCGTATATATGCATGTATATGTATATACATATATATATGTATATGTATTAAATGTACTAATATGTCTCCTATCTGCCAGTAATAAAAAGTTCTGTAGTAACTCAGTAATTTCTCACTTAAAAGTTTGTTGGAAATAAGTGATGTTCAAACTGTTGCACAGACCCACTGCTCAAACATCGAATATCACATGACTGTGTACAAGGTTACAGAGAAAACAATTGAATAAGATAACTTTGTACACAAATAGCTTTGTACACAAGGGGGAGTCCCAAACCTAGCCGACCTGACGCATAGATGGAGGCAGTAGTTTGAAGAAAATCATTTTGCTGAAAAATAGCAACATTATAAAACATACATATATTTTAATTGTTTAGTACTTTTATTTGAACCATCAAAAGCAAAACGATCTCAGTGAATTTGTAAACATGGAAAAAATTGGTTACCGGTATGTAGTTCAATATTTCCAAGGTCTCAGTCCAACCAATAGATTCTAGATTCTACTCTGAGGAAGCCTGCTCCTTCGTTTATGACTGCAAACATTGGGTAGCAGAGTTTAAACAAGGCCGTACGAGCCGTACGAGATGTAGTCGTCGACCAATTGGATGGTTGGCTAAAGGTGCGTTGGCTAGCTGAAACTATAGGCATTTCAAAAAGTGCTATACATCATATATTGACCGAAGGTTTGAAGATGAGAAAGCTATGCGCAAGATGGGTGCCGCGCTTGCTTTCCATAGAGTTAAAACAGCGTCGTGAAAATATTTCAATAGAGTGTATGGCGATGTTTCACCGCAATAAAGCATGAGACATGGCTCCACCACTTCATACCTGAGACAAAAGAACAGTCAAAACAGTGAACTGAAATGGCAGAATCGTGTCCAAAGAAGTCAAAGACGGTTCCATCTGCAGGCAAGGTCATGGCGTCTGCTTTTTAGGATGCGTATGGGATTATTTTGAATTATTTTTAGGAAAAACCATCAACGGCGAATATTATTATAATTTAGCCCATCGTTTAGATGATGTAGCACGAATCGTGCTAATGTTAACCAGAACTGTGTCGAAGACATATCCGTTTTAACAACATTTGGTTTGAGCAAGATGGAACAACTGCACACCAAGCCAAACCGGTTATGGCGGAGCTTAAACGAAAATTCTCAAAACAATTAATATCAATAAACTCCACTTTCCACAGACCCCCAATGTCATCTGATGTGACTGCATCAAACTTTTTTTATGGGGTTATATCAACCAAGAAGTGTACAAAACGAAAGTGTAGCATTGATTTGAATATTCTTAACTAAACCGAACTTATTTAATTTGTTACAAAAATCTACAGTAAATAATTATTTGAAAGCTGCATTCAACAGGCCAGTGTACTTTCGATTCGATGATCTGAAATTTGTTCGGTTTTTTTTGCACGGTATGAACTTTAATTGATTGTACCCACAGGTACAAAGATAATGTTAAAATGTGTCAAAATCTATTGGGCTTTTTTACGATTTGTCACAAATATTAATGTTGAATGAAATCCGCTCGATCCACATGCAAACCTTAAACCTGTAAAAGCACAGCAAATAAAACTTAACATAGAAAATTTGAGTTTTTTCTTATGAATATATTTCATCAAACGTTATATATCATTCGATTATGTACGAATTAAATTGGTTTCCAGGGCTGGAATCTATTAAAATGCTAACGAAGCCTGAATTCAAAATCCGATTTTGCCTCAAAACATTGATCAACAAGGCCAAAATATTGTGTGAAGTTGATTTTCTCACTAATGTTGAGATTACATTGCTGAATGTATCAAATTTTCATTCATTTTTAATCAACAGGGAAGATCCAAGTACAACAGATTTAAACAAAACCCGATAACTTAATTATGTTTTCTGTACCAATTAGGTTTTAATACAAGTTCAGGACTCTGGAGTGTGTTTTTTCCGAATTTTTTTAATACATTTTTCTTTATTTAATATAAAAATTCGATTAGGGTTCGTACGGAGATTGTGAAATATTCATTTTGTTTAACAAATTTCAGTGTTTTAAGTTTCTGTTGGAATAACTTATAATTTTCTACATATTTCGTAAAAATTTCTTGAAGCTCTTTAATAGCAAAAAGGATTCTGAACTACCTTCAAGCGCAATGTTTCGAAAACTATTGTTCCTAATCTGAGATTCTTTAACTCCTGCTCACACCCATTATTTAAACGACGCAGTTTTTCTTCCTAGTCACGTCGTTTTAACTTAAAAATAAATTTTAATAACATACTTAACGAAAAAAATAAAAGAAAATCTAACAAATTTATAGAAATAAACTAGAGAAAAACTTAAAGCTAAATCCAATTTTTGACGGCAAAAACGAAACAACTAAATCTAGTGGGGAAAAAGGCTCAATCGGAAACACTGAATAGAATACAGATACCGCATTATCGATTTTTCGCTTTCAAAAGTAAACTTAAAACACACATAAAGCTATGATTTCGATGAATTTTTTATTTCATTGTAATGCTTGGGCCGTGCCCAGGGATTGGTTGCAGTAGTGGATTCTTTGGAGGTAGTTTTCGACCACTTTTTCGCACAAAACACAAGTTTTGACTTAGCCCCACAAAAAAATCTAACGACGTGAAATCGCATGATCTTGGTGACCAACTGATTTCGCCAAAATGTGAAATTAAGCTTTCTGGCAACTTCTTATACAATAAAGCCAAAATCGGTCGAGTTAGGTAGGTGGCTCGTGGCACTGTCTTGTTGAAACCACATATCGTTTAGATCATAATGTTCAATTGCAAGCCAATAGAGGTCGGTTATCAGAATTGACGGTAGCGGTTCCTCTAGCGCCCTTTTTGGAAAAATGTCGCCTAATAACACCTCCACACCATAATATGCACCAGTCACTTTTTCCAGATGTAATGGCTTTTCCACAATCACTTCTGCATTTTCCGAGCTCCATATGACCACCGAGTGAAAATGAGCTTGATCGCTGAAGAAAAATTTGTTCGAAAAATCAGCATTAAAAGCCTGTTGCCTGTTGCGCTCAATCACACCATTCGTGGAATTGACAAATTCGGATAATATGCCGAAGCGTAATAAGCAGAATCGTTATTTTCGGCAGTGCATACCTTACAATGGTGCACAGGCTTGACCACATCTGTAACGCTTATAGTCTCTTCAAATTTCTTTTTAATTTTACCAATTCGATTATGACGACCATAACCACCCCATAATGCACGAAAAATGCCCGTGTTTGCATTTGCACTTTTGTAGCAAATTTTAACCATATTTAAGCGTTCTTCGGTAGGTAAATGATCCATATTTGTAAATGACACACCTTTGACTAATTAACTAACACTTCAGATGACAGGTATTTAACAGTTGACAGCCTTGCCTGTGGATGACTCCGTATTTTCACATTTCATATAAGCACACGGAAATGCTTGTTCTGCGAATGAGGCACACATTATTTTAAAAAAATGAAGAACATCATTTTGTTTTGCTGCAATGCCGATTTGTGACTTTCTTCTTTAAAGTTCAGATTCCTCTATAACATCGTATCGCAATTGATTACAAAGGGAAAAGTAGTATTACTGTCAAATGTCTTGAACATCAGTAGTTTCACTACCGATGGATTGGTACCAGCATAAATAACAACGAAACATTGGTTTAAAAGGAACGCTTAACCAAATTACCAATCTGAAAGTACAGGGTGTCCGTCGGGACATTAAACATTAGTCTTAACAGTTCATATTTGGCAGTTGTGAAGTAGAGACGTGCAAATTTATTGTGGAAAAATATTCGATAAACCAACGTGTTTTAATCGTTAAAATATTTTATCAAAATCAATCATCGATTACTGTGGCGATGAGAAAGTTACGTGAAATTTTTGGGTGGAACAACGTGCCAACAAGACGCACACTTTATCGTACAGTGAATGATTTCGAAGTAAGACGGTCTTTAGCCGATGGGACCAAACATGGATATCTGAAAAGCAAGATTTATGCAAACCAACCAGAAACACTTGAGTAACTCGAACAAAATATTCGTGATGAAATTAATGAAATACGGCGTGAAATGTTTGAAAATGAAATGAAAAATGTGCTCCATAGGGCTCTCATTTGTTATGGTAACTTAGGAGGACATTTATCTGATGTTGCATTCCATACATAATTGCTGACATTATATAAAACATTTATCAATTTAAGATCCATTTTCTTTCATTTAATCAAAAATTATAAAGAAACAAAGTAGTATACCTTCCCGACGGACATCCTGTATACGAGTATATCAAAAAGTAATATGCAATTGAGATGATATCTTTTTCCCATAAAAACATATTCAAATTAGTACTGAATTTATGAGAAGTTAATAATTTATCATACCTACCATTAGGCACGATGTCACAGAAACGCTGATTAAAAAGTCAAACAAATCAAAATTTGAGGCTTCACATCATACTGATTTTGGACTTAATTTTTACAGCTTACAGTTTTTACACCTCTTAATAGAATATATAAACCAAATATTGATAGCTTTTTTTTTTGTTCCGAAAATTTTTTGACAAATAGTTATTTTTCCAAACAAAGTCATTTTCGTTATCATCATTTGCATCTCGATAGCTTTTCATATTTGCAATTTAAAAAATCAATCAGAGATTGTTGAAATGCATTATATCCAATGTGTCAGTGTTGGATGTATATTTCGGTTTGGAGCCATCAGCCATCCAATGTATCGATATAACTCCTCTTTTTTCATGCCTTAATTCCAAAATATGCACGTGAGAGACATATGTCAGACAACCCTTAAAACCATATAAATACTATTGTCTAAACTTCAATATTTTAGTTTATTTTAGTTTAAGATTATATACATATTTGAATTTACCATTGAATATTAAAATTAACCTTTATTTTGTACATTAAAATGTACTTTTGTAAGAATAGTATTGTGAATGAACTCAAATTTTTGCCCCTGAAGTGTTACATTAATCCATTGACTAAAAATATATGTACTAAATGTAACTGAATTCTGAATTGTAACATATGTGTACTAAATGTAACTGAATTCTGAATTGTAACATATGAAATTAACTGTTGTCGAAAGTTTTGTAATAAGAAAAAATCACTTACAAATCAGATCTCAACTGGTTGGTCGTTGCCTGAATAAACCTCCTTTTGATTGGCACTAATTCTAATTCTCATCTTCTATTTATCGCTACTTGTAATTTCTGCACGATCAATTTGATTACATATAATTTCACATTACATATAATTTCTTGAAAATGCTGTAGAATTAATTGTAGAATTAATATAATTTCACATGACTGTGAAATTATATGATCCAAATTACAAGTTCCAATTTTCAGTTCTCTGGTAGAAACCAAGTGTGAAATTGGTCCTCCTAAAGATCATCGCTATTGGATAATTCACAATACAGTCCAACATTTTAATTCCACAAATACAACGAGAGAGGTATCAAATTGATTAGAGGATTCCATGCTACTTCCCCTGCTATCATATCAATCATCTATATCAATCTATCGCCACCTCTATACAACTATGGTGAATCACTTCATTTCTACGTTAAATTTAGGATACACTTTAATTGAATTAAAAATGAGGTTTTAGCTCAAAGCCAAATGCAAGACCAGCATCCTTGGTAAATACAAAAAAAAAAAAAAAAAATGACACAAACTTTACAAAAACAAAATGACAATGTTCAAAATCACAAATCTAAAATTACATTTTTGTAAAGGAAATTATTGATCTTTATTTAGCCTTCAAATATCATGCAATTAAAAAATTATTTTTTTTTAGCCTCCAACACTTAAACCAACAAACTTTAGTGCTAAAAACTTGTATCTTCTACGTTTATATCAATCTCCACCTTAACCAAAAGTCTTCTCCTTCAAAGAAAAGTTGGAAAAAAAAACTTTTTGTTTTAACAATTCTCAATTTTTTTCACCCCAAACACTTTCCAAGTCAGTCGAACTCTTTAAGGTCTTTACCAAACCAAACTAAAAGACCATACAAAACAACGTTCCGACCCTATACCACATTTATTTTCCCAACTAATTGTATGTTGGAATGTGTGATGTGATCCTTTCCTTCTCAACATGTTGTGCTTCAGTTTTGGAAAACTTAAATGCAGACATCTGTCATGCCACTCAGTGGGAAGCTGCGCAATATTTCTGATGAAAGAAATAAAACAAACAACCAAATAAACTCTTCGGTTTAACAAAATATAGGTAAGTTCAATCATACATATTGAATTGCATTGCAGCAATTCTCAGAAACCCGTCGAATTACTAAGCTCTATCTACGTCAACCACCAGATAGACAGACGTAATGAGTGGCAGATGATGTTGCCAGGCAATAACTCAACGATGGCTTAATTGGGTATAACAATTATTGATGTGAGCCAGCAACTATGAATTTCGAGCAATGGGGTTAATGAACTCGCTTGACATTTCCGCAATTGTGACAGCAGAATTCCTTGAAAATGCTGTAGAGTTAATTGTGAAATGAATGTGTGGATTCATCTTCATGAAATAGAGCTATAGAAGTGGTACAAAATTGATGGATTGGAAGCAAAACCTGATATCAATGATGTAGTAAATGCGAAGAAAAGTGACAATGTGGCATAGTTGGACTTTTTAAAAATCTATAGGAACAGCATTTTTTTTTGTAAACCAATATAGTGGATAATGGGTATACATCAGGATGACACTTGTACTGGAAATTGTGAAAAGTTTGGCTACCCGATTTGTTGGTCACGTCCAAAAAGTCGCATAGGCAAAATTTCGTTCGAACGAAAAGCAGTAACTGTGTTTTCTTTGCTGGCAAATCGGATGGGTAGTTTTATTATTCTATGAAAATTTGTTCTCTGTACAAAAAAGTTTACTTAATCTGGGTGCAACACCTTTAAAAAGTTGCTCTCTGTATTATAGAAAATACAGCGTTTTCGCGTTTTCAGAAAAAAAAAAATATAAAAAACAGTTATACTTTATATGTATATTATATTTTTAATTAGGGGCTTCTAATCAGCTGGTCTGGCAAGACTGTCAGCTGCTAAATACCTGTGATCTAAAGTGTTATTTATTTAGTAAAATGTTTGCCATTTAAGAATATGGATCGTTTAACAATCGAAGAACGCGTAAAAGTAATCAAAACTTACTATAAAAGTGGTGATTCAAACGTGGGCATTTTTCATGCATTTCGGGGTAATTATGGTCGTGATAATCTACCTACCGTGCAAGGAATTGGCAAAATTAAAAAGAAATTTAAAGAGACCGGAAGCGTTACAGTTGTGGTCAGACCTGTGTATCATAGCAATGCACGCACTGCCGAAAATACTGCTTCTGTTAGTGAATGTGTGGCGGATACATCGAATTTCAATTCAGAGCACTGTGGCCGTATGATAACATACTTTTTTTGGCATGCAATTAAAGATAATGAATGATATGTGGTTTCAACCACACAACATGACCATTTTCGGCTTTATTGCATGAGAAGTTTCGGAAAACATAATTTCACGTTTTGGCGATGTCAATTGACCAGGAACACCATGCTATTTGACGCCGTTAGTCATTGTTTTGTGGAACTACGTCAAAGACCGTGTTTATGCGGATAATCCCCAAACGATAGAGCATTTGAAAACCAACATGCGTCAAGTTATCGCCGAGTCACCACCCGACATGTGCAAAGAAAAGGTGGATCAAAAGGATCCACTGTTGCAACTAATCCAGATGTGGTCACTTAAATGACATGGTATTTCGTACATAATGGCAAGATACGAACATTATAATATAATGAAAGTTTCATCGAAATCATAGCTTTATGTGTGTTTCATTTAACTTTACTTTTGAAACCAAAAAAAAAGGATAAATCGGTATGTTTACACTCAGATAACGACATATTTGTTTGTCACAAATATGACAACGGAGAATAAATAAATAATAATAAAATAACAAAAAATAATAAAAAATAATAAAATAACAAAAAATTAATAATAATAAAATACAAAATTTACTTCAGTTCTATCAAACTTGCAAAGAATTGTGTGGTTATACTGCGCAGGTTGATTAATTACATTCTACCCACATATATCTTACAGACTAGTATACGTTCATATTTTTTATTAATACACTTTAATTAACAATAGTGTGTAAATTTAATTTAAATTGATTTCTATCTAAATTAACATCCAACAGTGGAGAAAAAATATTACAAAGTTCTAAAAATCACGTAAGCGTTATTCCGATAGTTTGCTCGGTAAAAATTTTCATAAAACAAACGTTCTCAGTAGAAATCACAAGTAGGAGAATACAAATTCACCAAATCGGATAATTTTATGAAATTTATTTCCTTATTTAAAATATTGAACATAAAAATTATTTAAAAATAAGATCTGTGACCCTTCAATCATTGGAGGCCAAGGAGTTTCACTTTCAGAGGTAAACGTTTTCTCTGGCCCAGTTTGCTTAAAAGAAAATCTGCAAAATAACTTTTGAATTCTTTCAATTCTATCTGAGTTAATTACACAAAATGGATTCCAACTTAAAGAACAATATTCTAGATTACTCCTAACAAAGAAAACTTATTGGGATTTTAATGCAATTGGATCTTTGAAATCTTTAATATTTCCTTTAATAAACCCCAGCCTATGCTGGGCTGCTTTCCAGCTTTGGATGTTATATACTCAATATGATTAAAAAATTTTAATTTTGAGTCAAATATGATGCTCAGCTCTGAATTTAAACTTCAACGACTCTAATAAGAACCACTTTCCCAATAGAGCAATTGTAAAGGACTAGATTATAATTGCGGGCGTATGTTATACAACAGCATTTCTGTATATTTAGTAAAATTTGTTAATATCACATCACTCTTTTAATGTTCCTGTTAAGTCCAGTTGAATCAGAAAAGATTCGTGTAAACTTGCATCATCTGCATGCAACTTTAAATCATCAGCAAAAAGAAGTGGTATTAGCAAAACTTTAAGCAATCAGGTAAATCGTTAATAAAAATAAAAAATATCAATGGGTTTCTTGGGGAATGCCCGAAAAAACACTAGTTGAGAATGTAGGCCAAGCACAAATTTGAACCAAAAGTCTTCTATTAATTAGAAAAAAAATTAATGATCATTTGTATCGAATTGTAAAAGATTATAAATATAGTAGTATATCATGGTTTACTGAATCAAAAGCTTTCGCAAAATCTCTATACATGACATCTACCTGTAATTTATATTTCATTGTGAAGTCCTTACTTTATTATAGTCGTATGCCCACAATATAGAATCCTATTTGTCTTCGCTTATATAGTAAAAGTGAAGGATGAACTTCACTCTATTCTTCTCCACTATACGCAAAGTTTGTATCGACCGATAAAGAAGCTACTCTTGAAGCCAAGTTTGACTCCCAGCTCAGAGCTCCTGGGATATATACAGGATGGCGCACGAACCGTGCAACAAACATAAAACATAATCACTTATTTATGCCTGAGTAATTGGCTTATTTTATTTTACTATATTTTTTTTTTTTTTTGCAGGTTACTATTTAGATTTATTAAAATGAATGCTTGGGATAGCGAAAAGATGAGCGGTACCATGCTTTGTAGTGTTTCATTCTAGTCCAAAGGAAAAGTAGGCGGAAGTTTGACAGCCCACCCCCGAGTAGATGGACCATTATAAGGTAAATAAACAGGTTTGCCGAATCTGGAAGCATTGCATGAAGATCGTATAATCGAGAATGAGACACAATCGGGGCTGTAGCATCGTCAGTTCCAGTAAATTCAAGCGTTTCGACTCAAAACTCTATTAAGAACCACGTACACAATCGGCGCAAATAGGAATTCGCAGGTGGTCATTGCCAAAGATAATTTATAAACTTGTTTCCGTGTAAAGTCCAAATTATAAGCAATTTAAACTCTCTGGATTTGCCTATTCGACTGGGATTTTGCCAAAAATTAATTGAAATGGCCGAAGAAGACAACAAGTTTAATATATTGTTTGTTTATGTCTGACGAGGCCCATTTTGATCTAAACGGCAATGTAAATAAGCAAAATTGCCGTATGTGGGTTAAATCCCATCCAGAAATACTCCATGAGACAGAATTTCGTTCAGGCGCATTGTGGGGAGAAAACCTTCTTTAAAGAAATCGGTGTCAATGGAGACCGATATTTAAAGATGTTGAAAGAGTTTTTTTACCCAGAACTGCACCGAAGACGTACCGTTTAACGTAACGTTTTAACAGCATTTGGTCACAGCAAGATAGAGCAACTACAAACATAGCCAGACCGGTTATAGCCGAACTCCAACGAAAATTCCCCGACAAATTAATATCCAGCGGAAAGCTGGGCCCCAAGGACTTTCTTTTATGGGGTTATCTCAATGGAGAGGTGTCAAAAACGAAACCAAGGAATTAGATTGAATTGAAGCTGTCCATTAAAACAATAATTGAGGCGATACCTCAATGAATAATTTTCTGATCAGGTGTCTTATATGCGTGAATGAGCGTGGAGGTCATTTACGGTCGATTATCTTCAAGACCAAAAAGAAGAAGAAATAAATGAAATACATTTATTTAATAAAAATTATTTTAATTTCTTATTGTAGTGCAATTGATGCGCCGCCCTGTATTTATGTAACCTATAGGAAAATTCAAAACAACAATGGAATATGAAATACTGCAACAATTGATGATAATTTTTCAAAATTCCTACATATTTTGAAAATTATAATTCAAAATAAATTATACTAAGATCTATGATAACCGAATATAAAAAGCAAATAATGAAAATTCGATTTATTGTTCTAATTTTTGACTCAGCATTGTGACCCTAAAGGCCTTCTCATAATAGTTTACAATTGGTTTGTTGGAGGCTTAGCAAGTGAAGGAACTGAAATTGTATTCATAAATAAAAAATTGCCTTACTAAACGCTTTATAATCCTACCATTTCTATTAAAGGAAGGCCAAATATGTGCGACATATCCTTACAATTGTTTGAATTTTAAGCTTATTCTTATCTGTATAAGTAATTATTATTTCGTTTTATATTATTGTTATTACAATTACTAACAACTTTTCTTCAAAATAGTGAATTGTTCACGTAGTGATGAATATAAATTCAAAATAATATTAGGTGTGCAACTAAATTCTCGCTGTTTTTTTTTTTTTATAAAAATGCAAATTTATGATGAAAACATGTTTATAAATGATTCATTGAAAGTATTGCCTATCGTTAGCTAATACTTTTTCCCATCTTTCTGGCAAAGCTCAAATTTCGTCACGGTAAAAGTGTTCATTTTTTGGGGCTATCCATGAACCTAGCCATTCTTTGAGTGAAACTGCTAGTCAGCCAGACCGTGCGCCGGCGCAATATCTGGAGAATATACCGTATGACGTAAGGCTTTTCATTGCGCCGTTTCCAGGTTGAGTTTAACGAGCTTGGCCACGTGAAACGGAGCGTTGTCATGCTGAAAAACCAATTTTTCGTGCCTCTGCGCGTATTGTGGGCGTTTCTCGCGCATTAATATCATTCAATTGCATTAACTGAAGGCAATACCGATACCCAGTGAGGGTTTCGCTTGGTTTCAACAGCTCATAATAAATAACACCGACCTGGTCCCACAAAATACAGAGCATAACTTTCGCAGCGTGAATATTCGGCCAAGGCGACGACCGAGCAGCCCATATGACTTTC
>JAHXMU010000375.1:281682-445818 GCA_019455685.1 Philornis downsi | reverse complement strand
TCGAAGGATCAAAATGATTAGACGGGGGGTGAACAAGCAATTCTTTTGTTAAAAAAAAAAAAATGAGGAAGAGGATTTAGTATTGCGTTAAGACTAACTGGGGGTTCATTTCATCATCTTTCTACGCAGATACTCTTTGTGTCGCTTAGGATTCAAGTTACAAAGATTATGTTATTTGTGACGAAATGTTAATAATTTCAAATACGACTGCGGGAATAAAAAACAGCTGTGACGTAAAGTTTTACAATACAGTACAGTCATTATGAGGGCGGTGTCCACACTGGCCGATCTAACACAGTAGACACAAAAAAGTAGGCAAACATTTTCTTCATTTTTCAACATAATCTCCTTTTAGCTCGATACACTTTTTTCCAGCGATATTCAATATACTTCTATACTCTGTTTATAGTAAGAACTGCCAAACTTTGTAAAATAACCATCAACTGCAGACTCCAACTCTTCATTGTTGGCAAATCTTTTACCACCGAATGATGAAGTAATTCGAACTTTAATTCATTAATTTTGGCCATCTCAATAGTGAATGTGTGAACTGGAGCATTGTTTCAATGAAACAGCACTTTCTTTTTCGCCAAATGTGGCCTTTATTCCATATTTTCCTTATCTAAGGGGTGCAATAAATTAGCATAATAATCGAAATTGATGGTTTTCCTTTCTGAAGATAATCAATGGAAATAACACCAGATGCATCCCTAAAAACAGACACCATGACCTTGCAGGCAGATAAAACCGCCTTCGTCTTTTTGGACACGATTCTCCCATTCCAAACCACTGCTTTGAGTGTTCCCTTTTCTCCCTTGTCTCAGGTGTGAAGTTATGGGTCCATGTCTCATCATTGGTCATAAATCGACGCAAAAATTCAGCTTTATTGCGAAGAAACATCACCAAGCACTACTGAAACGTCTGCACGACACGGTTTTTACTCTATTGAAAGCAAGCGCGGCACCCATCTCCACCCAAATCTTCGCTCAATATTATATATATATATAATATTCGATGTACAGCACTTTTTGAAATTCCTATCATTTCAGCTAGCTCATGCACTTTCAGCCGACCGATCCATTTGTGGTATGTGGTGGCCGATACCATTTTGTGGATTTTCTTAACTGTGCCTGGGGGTGGAAACCTCATTTGGCCGACCACTACGCTGTTCGTCTTGGCAGCTCGTACGGCCTTGTTTAAAATCTGCTAACCAATATTTTACAGTCACAAACGAAAGAGCAGACTCTCTCAGAGTAGAATATAGCTCGGCTTTAATATTGATTGGACTAAGACCTTTCAAATGAAAATATTGAATTACATACCGATGACCAATTTTTTTCATGTTTACAAATACACTGAGATCGTTTAATTTTGATGGCTGCAACTTAAAAGATAAGTTTTAAATGTTGAAAATAATTCCATTATACCGCTCCTGTAGAAACTCTCATCCCTGTTGGCAATCATTAAAGGCAGTAGATTTTCACAAGTTGCCCCTGATGCGAATTTTTCAGCAGTAAAATCATCCGTAATAGATTGAAACAAGTGGAAATCATTCGGTACCACACACGGAATCTTTCTACTAAGCTTCCAGAGCTTCTAACAAGTTACCATCGATGTGTGTGGCTTGACTTTGTCTTGGGGGACATAATTTCTCTCATAATGGTCAAAAATGGTCGTTTCTTGACGATTGTTTCCTTAGAGCGGTCGAATTATTGGTGGTACTGCTCCGAATTAAGGGTTTGGCCATTTGACGATGGCAACTCATAGTAAATCATTTCCTGTCACTGCCACTAATCACGTTAATCTAGCGTTAACTCGTGTGACACCCACATAGATCGACATTCTTTTTGTATCCAGCCCTATTCAAGTGATTCCAAACACTTTTGTAGAATCTTGTGTAGAGTCGAAATAGTGCTTATATGATAATCCAATGATGATGATTTCAATTATTTTTTCGATATTTTCGACAATTAAAGAGTGGTGCATCTTTGATATCTAAATTGCTGGAATAGAGTTGACAAAACCAAAATTTCGGCTGAACAAAAGCATAAACTTTATTCACATTTTCAGCTGTCTGTCTTGCATTTTCGTCTGTGCCTAAAAAAGACTGTAAAATATTGCCTATTTTCCATTTGCTGTTGTCTACATTTGTGCACGCTCAAACAATGCTGAGTCAAGGATGTCTGAGCATTTTTTCGAGTACGAAATCTTATTTTGCTAATGCCATCTAGCGTAATCCGATCGCACTTATGCTACAAAAGATACAGATTACTATAAGCATCTATTGGAAAAATAATGAATTACTTTTTTTTCCTATATTACTTAGTAAAGATTGATTTAGCGAATAGCTACTATTGCATTTTATAGTAGAGGGAGGGAAGAACAATTTACTTTCGGCAAAGATTTATATTTATACAGCTACTGGTGGGATTATACAGCTACAGTAGAGGGAGAGAAGAACAATTTACTTTCGGCAAAGATTTATATTTATACAGCTACTGGTGACTACGCCACTCTACTTTTTCTCTCTGTCCGTCGTTCCCTCTCTCTCTCTCTCTCTCTATGCTTTTCTGCGTCTGTAACCTTTCATCATAAAAAATTTTATAATCAGCTGCAAATTTATTTCATTCGCTTTTTTTCCAAACCCCAGATATTTCACAAAAACTTGACTTTCTTTTGCGGGGTCTCCTCACGAGCCTCTTCTACAAGCCATACATATAAACGACGCATAAAAACAGGCTTTGAATAACGTGTGAACGCAAATGCTGCCATAATGTAGGCACACACTTTTATTTTCTATACGAGTACGTTATGTTAACGCCGTTTATTATCTCCTTAAACTGGGACAGCAGATAAATATTAAAATGTGAATGAATTATATTAAATATGCTCGTTTGCAACAACAGGAGATCCTGTTGGAGGGAGCAAGGAAGTTGACATCATCGGCATCCTTGCCGCAATCATCTTTGCTGCCCCCTCTTTTTATAGGCGGCTGCAGAGCAATGGAAGTAGGTTCCATTACCCTATTCCCTTTGATGTCGACATGATAGAATGTTTACACTCTCTCCAGTCTTATGTGAGTGAATTGGCAAAGACTTTGATTTTGTTCTGAATAAACAACAATTGCGAAAGCAGACAACATTCATGTGCGCCGATTTTGAACTGCTTTAAATTGGCCGTATTAAATGGGGGATAATGATGATGAATCTGTAATGTCTAACTAGATGGGGTATTTGCAATTTAAGAGCAGACGCTCATTGTTTGTAAAAATCTGCTATTGAGTGTTGTTCACCTTTAAGGCACAATCAACGACGACATTTAAGTAAATATAAATTATCTTAAATTGGAATCAATTACGACTTCTTCAGACAGTTACTCAAATTGAACAAAAGCAAAGGCGGGTGGGTGTTGACTACAAGTTAAAATGCAAATTATTTTGACATAAAATAAAATTGGAATGTTAATATTAATACAAAGCTAAATATCGTTTAGTTTAACAAGTTACTTTATATCAAGTTCTCTTGGAGGGATTAAACAAAATCAATTATCGGCGTTGATGAGGCGACAGAAATGATGACTAAAATTAATTTATACTAACGCATTCAGTCTATTCATTTTGCAAACATTACACAGCTTTAAAATAATTCGATAAATTAGGCAAGAGTAAGCTATCCACGAGGAAAATAAACATACAAACATACGTAGTCGAATGGCGAATATCAGCACAGTTGTACGAGCAATTAAATTTGATTGTAATCCAGCAACCTTTCGAAAGAGACAGTTTTTATGGTACATTTTATTTAAATTTTTAACTTTTTGTATTGTTCTTATCCAAATTCCTCAAAATCATCCAATTAACATCATAAGATTAACTCTTAATGGAGAATATGTGACAATTACAATTGTTCCCAAAGAAGTAATATAGGGTGGCTGATGAATGCAGCTAACAAAATGTTAACTAACGAGTAGAAAAATTTCAGTCCAGTGAACTGACTTACCTAACCCTTCAGCCGACTTCTTTTTGTATTGCTGCTAAAAATTCTCTGAATTAAACATAAATAAAAGACTTCGAATTTTAACTTTCTAATGTCCTTCCTTTGGGAATTGTAGGCGAATCAATTTTTTACAAAATCGGCCAATTTGTATGTGTGATACCCGAAGGGGAGTGGCAGTGCACTCTATTTTCATTCACAATACTAAATGTCTGATACGAGCTCAATAATACTAAACATAACGCAATTGAATGAAAAATACAACCCTATTTATAAGTCAAATTCGATAACTTGTATGAGACGTACCAGAGAGGGAGTGATCATTTCGTTAATTTTTTTTCACGTTTTATTTACCTTTGAATATTTATATATTTGTTCCAAATAGGCATCTATACTAATGGACCGATTGTCATGAAACTTTTGCAGCATACGAATCATATTAGTTATATTAGGTCTTGATGGAACGAAAGGACGTCACACCGCCCGTATAAATAACAATTTCGAACGACCATATCTAATGAAATTTTGGAGGTGTAGGGAGAAAACTAAGTTCAAGTTAATCCTTCCCATGAATTGAATTTTTGGAAAATTAAATAAATTTTATAAAATAAAGTAAACTATGATTGAATGAAAGAGAAAGGATCTTATATTGATAAAGCTTTTATTTAATGTCGGCAATTATGTATGGAATACAATATCAGATAAATGTCCGCCTCTGTTTAACCTCACAATCGCGAACTCTTTTGAGCACATTTTACATTACATTCTCACACATTTCACGCGGTATTTCATTAATTTCATCATTTCATTTCATTTCATATTTTGTTTGAGTTTCTCAAGCGTTTCTGGTTTGTTTGCATAAATCTTGCTTTTCAGATATCCCCACAAAAAGAAGTCCGGAGCAGTCAAATCAGGCAACCGTGGAGGCCAATTAATACCACCATTTCTTGAAATAACTTGTTGTGGAAAGTAGTCTCGCAGTAATTCCATTGTAATCCTAGCTGTATGTGATGTGGCACCGTCTTGTTGATACCACATGTTAATAAAGCCCAAAGCATGCAGTTGGGGCGTTAAAAAGTTTTCAATCGTATAGCGATATGTCAATGGGCACAGTTATCGTTACGCCGTTTTCAGTTTCAAAGAAGTAAGGTCCAATAATTCCTCCAGACTGTCACTTTTAATGGATGCAAAGCTGACTGATGAATAATTAGAGGGTTTTCCATTGCCCAGAATCGACTATTCCGTTCGTTCACATATCCATTCAAATGTGCCTGGTCATTCATTATGACTTTTTCATGAAAATCGGGGTTATCATGGGCGAGCCTATTGACATATATAAAACAGCGTAAGTGGTCTTGTGGAAGAAGCTCTTGTGTCAACTGAATCTAAAATGGAAACAAATGCAAGTCCCTGTGCAAAATTGTGATCAAAGTTGTTCTTCGAAGACCAAGCTCCTGAGCACGGCATCGAATTGAGGTTGATAGATTGTTTTGAACACTTTCTTGAGCAGCAGTAATGTTTTCAGCCGATCTTGCTGTACTTTGTGGTCTATGCTTGGCCCTATCAGCTACAGACCCTCTTTCTTCGAAATCGTTTACTGCACGATAAATAGTGCGTCTTATTGGCACGTTGTTTGTCCCAAAAATTTCACGTAACTTTCTCATCGTCACAGTAATCGATGATTGATTTTCATAAAATGTTTTAATGATTAAAACACGTTGGTTTATCGAATATTTTTCGGTAATAAATTTGCCACGTCTTTACTTCACGACTGTCATGTCTTTACTTCAAGACTAATGTTCACAAAAATGGTGGCAAAACAAAGTAGTATACCTTCTCGACGGACACCCTGTATTTTCGATTATGAAGTTTTTTTTACCTTATGATGGAGAATATTATACCCCCTGCTGTCACCATTGTAAAAATTATTCCAAAAATTATTTGATAAAAAAATATATTTTACAGCCAAATTCCGTTGCGTCCCGATTTTTATGCTATAATTTTATTTCAAAGTACAACAGAAGTTTGATTCACGTTCTATTCAATTCACTTGTTCTTATTTAACATTCATTTGCGTTACATCAGAAGTTTGATTCATATTCTATTCTATTAACTTGTTCATTAACATTCATTAACATTCACTTTCATTACAATAGGAATCAGCTTCACCGCTTTTTGAAAAACAGGTTCATGTTACAAGCAAAAAATTTTCAATATTATTTATTTTATTTATTATTTATTATCAAAATATAAAATACACATTACAATAAATTCTCCAATGCAAGAGCAACTTATATGTGCGACTACTTACGATTTTTTGTTTTTAATGTTATTGTACTCAGTGCTTTTTAAAGGCCTTTGAATATCAAAGGACATTCAACTTGCACATTTTTTATAATAAATATGCGGGGTAAAGGCAAAACGACAGATTCTGCTAGTGAGAGATTTTTTAATATAGTTTTTTGCTTTAATTAAGTTTATTTTGAGCCTCTTTCTTAAGCTGAATGATACTGAAGTATTCAATTTCAACAGATGCTGTTGGCAAAAGTTTGCCAGCAAAACAATGCAAAAAAAAAAATCCGTAATTAGCAGAAATATTTTCATTTATCACAATACCAACGTAGATTACATTAAGCCTACGTAAATGCAAAAACAAAAAATTCTCCGCATTACAAATATGCTTTGAAGATTAAGAAACTTTTAATACTTCACCGCACAATGGAATTAAAAATAAGTACACATTTTTATTATAAATCGCCCGTAGATTTATTTGGATATCAACTTTTTTGTATGTACGAAAATATGTTGAAAGCAGTTAGCCCAAAAAAACAAAAATGTTAATCAACGAAAAACACATTTTAAATAATCGAAGTAAACGAAAAAAATCGATACATTAACACACAATAGGAAGGATTTGTCCTTAAAATGTATTGCAAATGAGTGTAATATTAATGAAACTTTGAAAACAATTGTTTATTTAAAGTATTATATTCTACTCTTTTTATGAAGAATAGTATGGAATCATAATTTTTTAAAAAACCCAGGGAATTTTAATTTAAGCTCTTTAACTGTTGTCGACTAAAGAATAACCAGAACTCTACAAAATTTCCCAAGTAAATTTCAACTCTCAATCTTCGGATATTATTTAATGTGTTATTAAATTTTATATTATGAGACTACTTATACAAGGTGGCGCAATAGAACGTGCATATTTAAAAATAGATAAAAAAAATAAATACAAAAGGTATGGTTAAAATAAATCTAAGGCACTGTAGAGTAAAAAATGGAGTTTATATTTTTAAAAATAACATCATCTAAATGGTGACCCTCTCTACGACGGCACTCCTCTGACCGCAAACGAAAATTATTGAAAACTTTCTTCAGTAATACTGGTGTAATGGCTGCCATTTTATTTGTGTTTGAGGTATCCCCACAAAAAAAAAGTCAAGAGGCGTCAAGTCTGAACTACGTGGGGGCCATGGAATATCACCTCTTTTCGAAATCAGTTTGCCAGGGAACATCTGCTTCACCACCGCCATGGAGTCATTTGATGTGTGACAGGTAGCTCCATCTTGTTGGAACCAAGTTCTGGAATTCACTATTATTGAACTTTCAATTTCTGGTGCCAAAAATCCGTCCAACATCTCAACATAACGTTCCGTATTAACCGTGACATTTTGGCCCCTCACATTTTCGAAGAAAAAAAGACCAATTATTCCTCTGCCAGAGATTGCTGCCCATATTGTCACTTTAGGACTATGCAATGGTTTCTGGTGTTTGATTTTGGGATTTTCACTGTTCCAGTAACGACAATTTTGACGGTTTACGAACTCATTCATAAGGAAATGAGCCTTATCAGAGAAAAGGATATTGTCAAAATTGGAAAATCGATTAAGCATTTCATTAGCAAATGCGAGCCTTGCTATGAAGTCAGACTCTTTCAATTCTTGTGTTAATTGCAGCTTATATGGATGCAGTTTAAGGTCCAATGTTAAAATTCGTTGCAAACTTCGTCGCGATAATTGTAAGACAGACGATCTCTTGCGAGTCGACATTTGTGGATTTCCTCGTACTGACTCCATAACTCTCTCAACATTGTCTTCGGTCCTAGATGTTCTTGGGCGACCATTTGCTTGTGGTTTAAATGTTGAACCGGTCTGTTCAAAACGCTTTACCCATATTTTAATTAAATTATCACTAGGAGCTTCACTAATTCGCCGTAGTCCATATTCAGCACAATATAGTCGCCTAGTAGCAATATATGAACGAGAGTTCTCGTAAAATGCGCGCACGAAGTGATTCATAGCGACTAAAACTCCATGAGCCCGCCAACCCAACGATGTAGGCGCCCCCCGTACAACGTGATGCAATATGCACGTTCTACTGCGCCACCCTGTAATATGAAGTAGCTGTAAATTCCAATTAAAATAATAAGTCACAAAAAATTGATGGAGTCATGGCTGCTTTTTGAATTCCTACGATTTTGTACGTCGTAGCACGATGATACCAACCGGCACAAAATCTTCAGCAAAGATGCACAAAAATAGTAACATTCTATGCTAAAGAAGGACTTGGGTAGCACAACTGACTATCGTGAATCCTTTTATGCATATTTTTGATGAGGAATGTTAGGAAAGCAACGCGTAAAATTAATGGTATCAATTTTAATAACTAACTAACTAAAATTAATAACGTCAGCCTTACAACCAGATGTTACCAAAACCAAAGTAAGCAATGAACAATCAAACTATACCTGACATTGATTTTACACACCATACCGTACGGCTCAGAGTTCACACATAAGTGGATGAATTAGTCCTGGTAGTTTTTGAGAGAAAAATATTCCGCAAATTATGTGATCCACTCACTGATAAAGGGATATGTAGCAGTAGAATAAACTATAGCCAAAGTGAGCTGTGTAACGACAACAACGCACAGTGTGGTAGATCACAAATCTAACTGGACAAAATTAATAAATAGCGTAGTGTTCAGTTCTCATTTATGTATTAAACAAAAAATGAGTTCAAAAAAGTTTTTTTCGTAAAATGACGCAAAACGTAAATAGTTAACACTGTCAACAAAAAATATATTTTTAAGATAAAAGATTGGTTTCTTAAATACATGCTCTGAGATTATTTGTAGTTATATATATACTAATATTTACGTTGAGTATCAACTGACTCTGTTGAATCTTTTTTTTTCTTCAGCCACTTTTGCTTTATTTTCCGGTCCTCGAGCTTGTCAGTTCATTATATTAAGCTTATATGCTATATGTAATACACACTCCATAAAACGAATCCATGAATGTAGCGGAGACATTCCAAAGGTTAAAGATCGTTCATCAACATTTTTATTTAAGATCACAGAAGGCTTATTTAGTTCACTCGGTTTCGCTCCACAAATGAAACATGTTTGAGAAGAAGAAGTTAAAGATGATAGTGCAGTACAAATTTTACCGTCTATCATAATAAGCATAAAAGTAGACTCAACAAGAAAACTTTGTTCGCCATTTGTGATAAGAGTTGGAGACAAATCTTTAATTTCTTGCTGTATTAAACTAAATTTTTGAGAAGTTAACTCAGTGAACTCTTTGGCAAAAACAAACTTGATTGGACGATAGTATCTTGCAGGTGAAGGTGCAAGATTTTGCCATACAATTATTTTTCTTTGTGTAGAACTACGTACAACTCAATTGAATAGGAACCATTGAGATACTAAGTAAACTTTCATATGAACCTCCTCCGAGAAAAACTTCTGTTTATACTGCTTTTGCTAAGCCTCATCGCATCCCCATTTTGTCAAAATATTAAGACGATTTTCAGCAGTTTTCAGTTCATCAATACCGAGTACAACTTCTTTTTGAGTCGAACAAAGCCTTTCAATGGTATGATTCAGTAATGACTGGAGTGAACTTTTTGCATGCATCTCAGTGATTTCTTTTTCAGCTGGATAACATTTTTTCTTAGCTTTTTGAACATTAGTGTAATAGGGCAAAAGATTTTTGCATTTTATATATACGGTTCATCAAGCCAAATTGAATTGATGTCACGATGTTTTCTACTTTTTATCAATTTTTCGGCTAGCTTAAAACAAATAATATATATGTTTGCCTTAAGATTTCTTTTCACGTCTTCTGATATATCCTGAAGATTATATCTAGCCATTATTAATGTCGATAAGGCGTCTTTGCGATGTATCTTGGGAGTTTTTATCCATTCTTCAAAAATGTCCTTTCTCGAAAGAGTCATACTGGAAAAGTGAAAAAAATGCGTGGCAGTCGCAAAAATTCGCAAGATGTTTTTGATTTACCTTAACACCGGACCTATCCGGAATAAATAACTTTAACTCTACTTGAAAAAAGGAAATATTTTATTTTTACGATCCAATTTCGTTCTGAAAACTCTGATCCGAAACAAAATTTTTTCGTTCAAATGAAAAATTTCGCCGAAATTACTGCTTTTCCATTGCTATAATAACTCACATGAAAATTTCAAGAATACACAATATAAAAAAAAAATTTCACCACTTTATTGTAAAAATTGCAGTGTATTTCAACTTCCGCGGATACACATCTCTTGCCGTGTAGCTACATCTCAAAAACTGGTTTACTTTTTAATATTTGACTGCATATTCGGATTCACTGGAAAGTTTTACAGAATAAATGATAGTTAAATGCCATAAGTCAGAAGTTTTGGGACCAAGCGTAATCAAAATACAAAGCAGGGGTAAAATTATCAAATCATAAAAGGCTAAAATTAAAAAAAAAATATCTTTAATTTCATTTAGACAATGTAGAACATAAAGTATGTCAATACTTGCAACCAGGATGATGGAAAAGAAGAAATCGCTACCAAGGAATACGAGGTGTTTTCAAAAAATAAGATGAAGTTTCATTTTTCTCCAAAAATATTTATTTATTCATTAAATTCTATTTTATTTCCTTCAAGTACGCCCTTAATAAAAATACACTTGTGCCAGCGTTTTTCTAAACCCTCGAAGCAGTTCTGATATGCACTTGTTGGTATGTACTTGAGCTCTCTCAGCGATACGGTTTTTATCTCCTCAATCGTCGTAAAACGAAGCCCTTTCACGGGTCTCTTCAATACTGTAAAAAGGAAAAAGTTGCAGGGGGCCAAATCAGGTGAATACGGTGGCTGCGGCATGATAACGGTGTTGTTTTTGTCCAAATAAGCTCTCACAAGCAAAAATGAGTGAGCATCTACATTATCATGATGCAAAAACCATGAATGATTTTTCCACAATTCCAGGCATTGTTTCCGCATTGCTTCACGCAAACTGCTCATAACTTCAAGGTAATACTCCTTATTTATCATACGACCTTGTGGTACGAACTCCTGATGCACTACGCCATGGTAATCGAAGAAAACAGTGAGCAAAACCTAGAAATTTGATCGAACTTAACGTGAGTTTTTGGTCTTGGCTCTCCTTGACTCTTCCATTGGGACGATTGGGCTTTACCCATGATTCGTCACCAGTTATGACTCTGTATCATCGTTGACGTCATTCAACAATTCCTGAACGATGCTCAAGCGACATTGTTTTTGATCAAAATTCAGCAATTTTGGAACGAACTTTGCTGCCACACGCTTCATGTCCAAAATGTCCGAATAGATTGCATGGCATGAGCCAATCGATATGCCGACATCCTCAGCAACTTCTCTAGTTGTGATTTGACGATTCTCCATAACAATTTTCTTCACTTTTTCAACATGGGTTGTTGATGTGCTGGAGCGTCCAGAGCGAGCGTCGTCATTCACATTTTCTCGACCTTCTGTGAGAAGCTTGTATCATTTGTAAAAGAGACCCGATTTATAGCCAAACAAACGAGACACCCACCATTTAATTTAGAACAAACTCAAACTTATTTATTAATTCATTTATAAGATAAAGGTAAACAAAAGAATTCAACACATGTAATCTTCGTTATTATTGGGGAGTGTGTACGTCCGATCAGTTTGACTGCGCGAGAGAGACTGTTTGTTTGCTCAGCCGAGAGCTGCCATCTTTCAGGGTGACTTCTTTATCAGGGATGCTTACACTTGTAAACATTTTTTTTTTTTGAGTCAGAGACCGCTTGCAACTGTCAACATTTCTAGTGCTTTTCAGCACTTAATTCCATTTGTTACACAAAATTTAATTCAACTTCTTTGACCCACTTTTTTTGATAACAGAAAATCGTCGAACACGCAAAACACTTGTCTTATTTATGCCTCTCACAAACAAACTAAACGTGCTATATAAATAACACCGTCAACATATTTTCGAGACAAGTGTACCAGCATAAAAAAATTAATAATTAATTCGCGTAGCCCGCGAAGCCTTAGCCTTATTTTTTGAACACATCTCGTATTTTGAATATGAACACAAACTCGAGTTTAACTCCTCAATCCGCAAAGTATTATTTCGTTTTAAGGTTTTAGGGTCGGCTGTTTTTAGGGTGTTAAAGGGTTAAGAATATTTATTTACCCTTTGAAAAACTACAACGGATATGAAGAAATTCACTAACTAACTAACATTAACATAAAATGCCCGCTCGCTTCTAATTCGTTTCGAAATCGTGTTTGACTGCATTTTCAAAATTTTAGGAAATTTTAAATTTTTATATTCACGAAAAAATTGTGCGACTTTTCCTCAAAGTATGTATAAAATAAAATATAAATTAAAAGAATAATGTTTTCTGAAATTGTCAGAAAGCCGCCGAAAAGGGTGTTTTTGCCGGTTTGACATGAAATAACATATTCGAGACCCTCATGTATGTGTAGACCTATAACAACAGTATTCATTATTGGTTGTATCTTAAACTCTTTTCTAATGGAAAAAATCGGGGAAAAATCAAAACTGAAATTGATTATCCTTTTTTCCTGAAATTACTTTGATGACCCATACAAATTCATCATATTTTTGTAAACTTAATAATGGCTTACAGTAGATGTATATCAATCTTTATGCAATATTTTGCAAGATAACCTACGAAGTATGATTGAGTGGCTAATTATTAGTGCATTAATTTTATTATTTATAATGTTAATTTCTTTTTTTGATATTATCTTATGCCTTGATGCTCCATTACTTAATGATTATACAAATAAATTTCATTCTTAATTGATTTCGAATAAAATTTTAATGAGAGTCCCAAACAAACAAAATTAATAATTCATAACTAATGTTTGCTTAATTTATTTTCAAATTAACACCACAAAATATATTATGGAATTTATTTACAAAATAAAGGGTGTCCCAACAAGAACGCAAGATTTAAATTTGAAATAAAACACAGATATTGTTTCTCTAGCTGTATGACATGTGGCGCCGTCTTGTTGAAACCATATGCCCTCCACATTCATTTCTTCAATTCTAGGCACAAAAAACCTGGTTATCATTTCACGATACCGAACAAAATTGACTGTTTGTGCTTGACATGCCTCATTTTTATAAAAAAAGGGTCCAATAATTCCTCCAGCCCAAAATCCACACCACGCAGTGACACGTTGAGGATGCATTTCCTACTCGTGAATCACTCGAGAAGTTTCTTCACCCCAAATGCGACAATTCTGCATATTGACGAAGCCATCAAGATGGAAATGGGCCTCGTCAGTGAAGATGATTTTATCGACAAATTCAACATTTTCATGTTGTCTCTCCAATACCCAATTAACGAACTCCCTTCACTGTCCATGGTCAGCTGGCTTCAGTTCCTGAGTCAATTGAACTTTGTATGCATGAAGATGCAAATCTTTGGAGACACCAATTTGCTGAGCTCGGTGTCGAATTGAGGTGGATGGAGTGGATGGAGCGACATCATCACGTACAGCTGCGACATTTTCGGTCGATCGACCTGGTCGAAGGCGCGTTGTTGTCTTTACATCACTAATAGACCCAGTTTTGGCAAATTTATCCATTAATCTCTTTACAGTTGACTCTTTTGGAGCATTATTGTGACCCCAAATTGATCGCAATTTGCGAACTGTGGCCGCAAAACTTTCACCATTTTGGTAAAACAATTTCACAGTGAGAATGCTTTGATTATTCGTGTAGCGCTCCATTTTTATTAACCTCGTACCTTCTATTAGCAAACAATAACAGTTGTTCAAATGTCAAACAATGACACTTCGAATGGCGCCAAATTTAAATCTTGCGTTCTTGTTGCGACACCCTTTAGTAACAACAAATTATGAGCCTTGTTAGGGCTACCTATCAAGGAGAAGTACTTCATTTCAAAAAATATTTAATGTTATACCTTAATTGGACTAAACGAAATGCAAGTTTATATCCTTTTTGCATTACTTTACATTCACTTAACTGCTGTAATTCGTACTGTTCCCGTTTTCACTGTTCGCACCATTATTCATCCATATATAACTGCCTTAATTGTGTTATTAATCAGCAGGTAAATATGTTCAGGTAAATATGCTACGCCATTTTGTTCTTCTTTGTTTTGCTTTTACCGTATTGAGGCGTTTGCAGCCAGGGAATTCTGAGGTTTATGAAATTAGGTTAAACTGGACTGGACTGGGCACAATATTTCATACTGAGCACAATATTTCATATTTAATACTCTGCCCCTTTTGAGCATAAAGCACTCTCATTCATGCTTACTCAGAGCGTTATTTCATGACTTTGTTCATTCATTATTTATTACGGTGAATGGATGAAAAGTTGCCTGTGCTTACTTCGAATTTGGGTTAAAAAAGTGGGCAGCAGGAGTTTTGCATTAACATTAATTGACCTTAATGTATTGAAAATATTGCAAACTGGGTTTAAAATCTTACGCAGAATGAAAATTTGTTTTTGTTTTATTGCGAGCATTCTAATAAAATGCAATGGAATTGTTAAATTCATACAGTGGCGCTCACTTGAACAGCACCCCCTTTAAATATTTTTCTAAGCTCGATTATTTCCAAAATAATAATTATAACAAACTGATTGTGTTTTTATAAATCATATTTCACGTATTTGCTGTAATCCTATAACATAAATTTTCTTTCATTTTAATGAATTGCCTACTAAAACATTAAACACAAAATACAAAAGTCAGAAATTCAATTTGTTGTTAAATTGTTAGCAGAATACCGGATTATCGCACTGGATTATCGTAATACCGGATTATACGTTTTTCGGTTTCAAAAGTAAAATTAAACGTAACACACATAAAGCTATGATTTCGATGAAACTTTTATTTCTTTATAATGTTTGGATCTTGCCATTATGTACGAAATTCAATGTCTTTAAATGACCGCCTCTAGATTGCACAGTGTGGTAGATCACAAATCTAACTGGACAAAATTAATAAATAGCGTAGCGTTCACTTCTCATTTATGTATTAAACAAAAAATGAGTTCAAATTTGTAAATGATTGTAAAACATCAACTTTTTTTTTTAGAAAAAAGTTTTTAAATGACGCAAAAAGTAAATAGTTCACACTGTCAACAAAAAATATATTTTAAAGATAAATATTGTTTTTTTAAATACGTATTCTGCGAATATTTGTAGTTATATATATACTAATATTTGCGTTGAATACAACTAATTAATCATATAATAAAACTATTAGGTGAGTTTTTATGTAAAGAGTCGGATGTAGTCATTTTTAGTATTAAAATAATTTTAATTTTTTCAATAAATATTTAATAGTAATCGTTTTATTCACTTGTTTTTGCTTTATTACATTAATAATACAAATAAAGCACATAAATAATTTAATTCATCAATTTCATATGCATCGTTAAAAGATTCTTCTTCCTCGTCCATTAACAGATAATAATGGAAGAACTTCTTTTGTTATCAAATTTCGAACTCGAAAGGGAGGGTGACGCAAACTTACGATAAAAGGATCTGAAGAAATTGATAACCGATTGAAAAGATCTGTATTTCTGTCTATTCTCGATTTTTTTCTCGTAAACAACTCTCTAAATTTCCTCGTATCCTTATTTCTTGCTTCTTGAGCTTCTTCTGACAGCTGTCCTATAGGAAGAATGCAAGACCTTATAATATCTTTTCCATGAAAAAGGATTTTATGGACGCTAACTGGCATAATGTACCATGAATATTGGTCTAAGTATAAATTTCGTGTGACAATAATAAAACTTTCAAAAGCATCTTCATCAATAGGTTAACCGAAAATAATATGAAACCGTTTAATTAATTCTTTATTGACACCAGTGATTTCTTAACTCTTTTCTGCTGCTCTAAAGAACCGTTTAGCAGTATTACCGTCATTCGTGTTACCTCCTTGTTGTGTTGGCATGTCTACAAGCAATCCCACCTCATTTCGAAATCTCTGTTGAATCTTTTTTTTTTCTTCAGCCACTTTTGCTTTATTTTCCGATCCTCGAGCTTGCCAGTTCATTATACGAAGCTTATATGTTATGCGTAATACACACTCTATAAAACGGATCCATGAATGTAGCGGAGACATTCCAAAGATCGCTAAAGATCGTTCATCGACATTTTTGTTTAAGATCACAGAAGGTTTATTTAGTTCACTCGGTTTCACTCCACATATGAAACATGTCGATGTCTTTTACTTTTTATCCATTTTTCGGCTAGCTTAAAGCAAATAATATTTATGTTTGCCTTAAGATTTTTTTTCACGTCTTCTGATATATCTTGAAGACCATATCTAACTATTATTAATGTCAATAAGGCGTCTTTGCGATGTATTTTGGGAGTTTTTATCCATTCATCAAAAATGTAATTTCTCGAAAGAGTCATACGGGAAAAGTGAAAAAAAAATGTATGGCAGTCGCAAAAATGCGCAAGATGTTTTTGATTTACGTGAAAGATTAACCAAAATATAGATTTACACCGGAAGTATCCGGAATAAATAGATTTAACTCTAATTGGAAAAAGGAAATATTTAGTTTTTTGCACTTTCTGAACTTCCCACAAAAAAAAATTTTTTTAATACTTACAATGAAAGTATTTAAATGAAAATTGTAATATATTTTCTTGAAATAAAGTTTAATAATAATAAAAAAAAATTATGACAATAAAATCATTGTAGACTTGTTAATCATAGAACAAAGTCATACAAATAATTCGCTTCTCTTTGAAATCTGAATGCACCTGTTGACAACAACTGACTTTAAAACTCAATTTTTCCTAATCGGAGCTAAAAACAAGCAAACAAAAACTGAATTACAGTTACGTATACGTATACGACATATTTTTTTTAATTTTTTCTAGCAAGATTTGTGAATTACGACAGTGTGGATTGGTTGGATCCCCTTAAGGTTTCCCCAGCGTCCTTTTCGAAGAAATAAGAATGACACCTTCAGGCTGTAATGTGAAATAGATGCACCCAGTATTTATACATTAATTGTTTTTATTTCTCACATATATTTTGTCGAAAACATTTAAGAAGATAATTTATCATTAAAAACCCATTAAGTTCGAATAAAACGAGATGTTACAAAAACAGTCAAAACTGTTTCCTTACATATGAATCATGTAAATTTTCATAAATTAATCAAACGCCTCATCACATGCGTTCCACTCACATGCAGGCTGGCATTGAAATCTCAACAAAAAAGAGAACGTTGTTAAGGTCTTCCTTTGTTCGTTTTGTTTGTTCATTAGTTTCTAGCCATGGTGGGTAATAATAAAATGCGCTTATCCTTACAATACATCAGTTATGTGGGCTCTCAATATCCCCAGGGAAAATCTTTAAGCAAATATAACTAATTGCTAGCATTAAGTATAAATTTTCTACAGAAGTGGACAAGAGGTTTGTTTCGTAGGCAGATTATAAATGTTGCATATATGAGATAAGATAAATTGATGAGGTTCTCGAGGAAAAAGGGAAATGGTGAATATTGCATTCTTGTAATTGTGGTTTTAATTAATAATTAAATTAATAATTAAACAAAATATAGTATAGTTACAGAATAAAAAACTTTTATATGAAAGTGGATTTAAGCTAAACATATGACCCCTTATGTGACTATAGAACTGTTATTATCACTTACTCAATCACTTGTCGTTGTCTTTTGCTAATTGATAGTTCTCGTGTGAACAAATAACTCTGTGGTGTAAAACTGATTAAAACCAGCGCCCCTATCGGCAATAAATGTACATGAATAGAGAAATTTTTAAATTTATGACATTATATAATTTACAAGCCAAATAACAAATTATTTGGCTTGTAAATTAAAGCCTTCAGGCCAATTATAAGCTAATTACAATATGCAACAATTTGTTTATTAAATTTATACTGTTCAACAATATAAATAAAAAAAACAGGTAATAAAAATTAAATTTAATAAAAAATTTAATTAAATTAAATACTTTGTCACAATTTCAGAATACATTTTCGTTTAAACATGCCAGTATAGAAGAAGTTAGAGAAGTAATTTTTAATCTTCAGTTAAACAAGAGTCCTGGCCATGATGGTATAAATGGTAAGGCTTTCAAGAAATGCGTAGATATAGTGTTGCCGTGCCTAGTACAAATATTTGATGAAATAATATATATGGCAAAGTACCCTGATGTTTTATAAATTTCTAAAATCACACCAATTCCAAAAGATACTATCGTACATAGTCCCGACAAATTTCGACCGATAGCATTGTTACCTTTAATTGATAGAATTTTCGAAAAAATAGTATATAAACAACAATTTATATTTTTCAATCAAAGCCGAAAATGCCGATTGGGTTCAGAAAGGGAAGTTCCACTCAAGAAGCCGTAGTGAATATTGTAAACACGATTTGCGATGGATTAGATAATGGCTATGGTGGGGTGGCGGCCTTCGATTTGGTAGATTTTGTTCAATAAGCTATCTAAAGGATCGATCTTTTGTAGTAAAATCGAAAGACTCTGTTTCAACTCAACTCAAAGAAAAGTTTCAGCAGCAGTTCCGCAGGGCAGTATACTAGGCCCTATACTATATACCATCTACACCTCTGACATGCCTCTTCATTCCCTAATTCAGACTTCAGCTTTCGCTGATGACACTGCATTCATGAGCATTAGCACTTGCCCATTAATGGCTTCTAGACAACTGCAGTCTCATATAACCATGTCAAATATTTGGGTATTCACCTTGATCGACGTCTCACCTAGAAAAATCACATTGACTCAAAAATCATACAATTGAAATTAAAAATGGCTCAACTCCACTGGCTTATGGACTCCCAGTCTACTCTCAGTTTGGAAAATAAAATCACCATCTACAAAAGCATGTTGAAGCCAATATGGACATACGGCATCCAATTGTGGGGAACGGCATCGGCTTCTAACATAAATAAGCTATAGAGAAGACAATCAAGAATACCGCGCCAAATTTGTGGTGCTCCATGGTATATTAGGAATGATAACATACACAAGGATTTAAACATTCCTAATATATTTCCGAGGAAATAAGAAAATTAAGCAAGACATATGTATCGAAGTTGTCCTCCCACTCAAACCCATTCGCTCAAAACCTTCAACATTTTCTCGGTCATATACGGCTAAGAAGAAAGGACACGCTACACTTGGTCCGGTAATACAAAGTTCGGCTCACCAAAAATAAGATCCGGCAATGGCAGGATACCTTAGTTTAAGATAGGAGTAAGATTTGAATACTTTTTGTAAATTTCAAAAGAAAGATTGAATAAAAAAAAAATGAATGGAAAAAAATAATAAGATTGAATTTTATGGCATAAGAGGAACTGCGCTTGTGTTTATCAAAAGTTATCTGACAAATAGGAAACAGTATGTCCAAGTAAAAACATCGAGAAGTGAAATGGGACGTAAGGAACATGGAGTACCTTTTAATTATTTAATTATTTATTTACATCTACTGAGCATTGCTCTTACAGATTACAGAAATAGGAAAAATTGAATGAAAAAACATAACTATAGTTACAAGTATATAACTATACATATTTATTAAGTAGTCAGTTGCAATAGATTACAACAATAAATTACAAATTTAGTGAAAATCTTCAAAATGAGGTATCAGCTAAAAGTCTGAGTACAGCTCGTCTAAATGAAAATCTATTGAGAGTTATATCGACCATACACCAAATTAAATATTTGCAAACATCGAGTAATTGGTTCATTTCTTCCATAATTAGTTCGATGGAATGGAACAGCGAACATATGAGTTTCTCTTAAAGACCGTGTTGGTATGTGAAAGGGTAGAACGGATAGCAATTCGGGCGAATCAATGTTTGAATCTATAATATCCTTTATAAAAATGATGCCTAGAAGCTTTCTGCGGTTAGAAAGCTCCATAATTCCAAGAATATTGCAACGGCTTTCGTACGGTGGCACGTTATCAAAAGAAAAGTTCTTTCGAAGGGCAAATCTTGTGAAGCGTTTTTGAATTTTCTCAATCCGATTGATACCTGCTTCATAAAAAGGAGTCCAAACAAAGCTTACGTACTCTAAGTGAGATCTTACCAAAGACCCAAATAAAACAGCAATAGCTTTAAAATTCAAAAACATTTTAGTATTTCTTTTTAAAAACCCAAGTTGTGAATTGGATTTAGAAACTATGTAATTTATATGATCTTTAAAAGTCAGTGCGCTATCAAAATATATACCCAGATCTTTTACGATGCTCACACGCGGAAATGTTTGATCATTTTCATATACGTAGCTGTACACAATTGGTAAGTGCTTACGAGTGTAAGTCATAATATTACACTTAGAAAAATTTAAAAATAGATGGTTGCCGCGGCACCATACTATTAGTGCTGCAATATCTTGTTGAAAGTGTACGCAGTACTGGATAGATGTTATATTGTAAAATAGTTTCAAGTCATCCGCATATAACAGACATTGACAATACTTTAATATATTAGGGATGTCATTGACAAACAAGAGGAAAAGCAATGGGCCCAAATGACTACCCTGTGGTATACCCGATTTCACGTAAATTGGATTAGACTCAGCTTTATGAACTTTATTATTATTATTTTTTTTTACTTATTATTTATTATTATTTTTATTTTATTTTATATTATTATTTTATTGTATTATTATTATTATATTCAACGATTTATCTAATCTAAATCTATGCGGAAAACTTATAATGTATGCAGATGACATAAGTTTATTTTACCCATATAAACATGATGTCATATAAGAGATCAAATTGAACATGATGCGGAACTTATATTAGAATATGCAAGGTTAAAAAAATTGGTTATAAATGCTGATAACGCAAAGTTGTTACGATTCCGGCCTTATCTTACTGGTAATATTTTCAATGTATAGGTAAATGTCGGAAATAGGGTGGTTACAGAGTGCACTACTCTAAAATACCTGAGAATTAACTTTTAAAACAACCTTTCGTGGAATGTACATATCCAATATATCAAAGACAAAGTAGCGGCAGCAATCGGTATTCTTTATAAATTTAAAAATAAATTTGATGTGAACAAAAAATTGTAGTATATGAGTGAAGTTTGTCTAAGTATATACTCTAGAAAGATCATCTAAACTGCGCCTAGAACATTCAAGTATGATATATATAGTCTCTTTCCCCCTTTATCTGTGGTTGGGACTTTTCTAGAATTACGTTTACGACAATAAGTTGTGTTTGTTCCTCTCGCTCTCATTGTTTGGTCTATTGCTATCTCCTTTTCACTTGTTATGTATATAAGAACATTCTAGAATTAAGTCTATGATATACAACACTATTCTGTAAATATGTTTGTCTTTGTTGCACCCATTATGTAAATATGTGTTCTCTCTGAAATATTGCAGCATTTTCTAGAATAAGTAATTTAGTACAAATAGAGCAACTTTGTACGTTTTTGGAGAATTAATAAAGTTGACGTTGATGTGGAAATACGCTCCACGATACCAAAAAACTATTAGTTTATAATGCACTTATACATAGTTATTTCAGTTACCTTCCGTTGATTTATGCATATAAAGGGACTGTAGATTTTCAAGCTCTTCAAAGAGCGCAAAATAAGGCACTTAAAACGTTGTTCAACCTTCCAATTTTATATTTCACATTCACATTGTACAAGGATGTGGCGAAAACAATATTGGGCCGATTTATGGGCTATATAAATTTTAATTATTAGTACACATATTCAAGTCGCTGAGTAATATAGGTTATCATACAATCCAGTTTCGAAGAAACTGCAATATATTTAATACCAGAAACGGCTCTAATCTAGTTATTGTAAAATGTAGACTGGAAACTACAAAGCAACGAATTGAGTATGCCGGATGTTCTGAATACAATCACATTCCACAATCGTTGCAAAATATATCCAGGATTGGAACGTTTAAGTCAAACCTAAATTCGTATTAATTTGAAAACATGGAAATGCTTCTACTGTAATTAGCCTTCTTTTTCATAACTTCTATTTATTGCCATGAATTTAATTTTCTCCAAATGAGTATTTCATATTGTACAAACATGATGTTTATACTTACTTATTTACTAAAAACTTGTTATAAATAACATTTATACTTATCTTTTTTATAAAAACTTATTAAAAATGAATTTAAAATGAATTTTTCCATGAACATACCTAATATAAGATTAAATCAAATTATGCTTTATACTACCTTTTTTGTCCCTTTTGGGGTAAAGATATTGTGAATTGTTCCTAAGATAATTGTTCAGATAATATTTAAGGAAAGCCAAAAATTACACTTGTAACTACCATAAATTGTAAAAAAACAAAAGACAGTTACGCTGCACAGCTCAAGCGGTAAGCATCACAGCTTCCCAATTATACTTACATATATTGAATTGAAATTAACAATCTTAATTTCTTTTATTTCAAATCACTTGAGAAATTATCTGATTAAAAGGCGCCATAACATTCATCAGCAGGTCAACTTGCCTTCCCAGCGGTACAGAAGATTACCTCAAACACAAAATACAGTCCACAACCTACTCTGGAAATTTCCAACCGGATGCAGTGTCGATCACCACATCAAATTAATTGCAACAATAACAACAACATTCCATTTGCCCATCAATCAGCTACGACTTCTTCACCCACTTTTATTCACATATTATATAAATGTTCCATAGATATTGCCAATTCGCCCCAATAATGTCCAAGTGGCGCAGGGGCATAAATATTAAATGCAAAATTATTACTGAAAAAAATTTCTTAATAAAAACAGAACAGAAATTTATAAAAATGTAATATGATTTTAAAGATGATATGATTAGTAAAGGCAAAAAATAGGAAAAAAAACGACTAATTTAGAAGTTAATCGGTATACAATCTGGGAATATAAGATAATCGGTATGTGATAAAGGCTGCTCACAACTTAATTGACAACAAACTTTTGCAGGAAAATCTGAAAGTGTTGCAGATTGTGCCTTTTGTAAGAATCAGGACATAATTTAAAACATATTAAATGGCTTAGTAATAAATCGTAAATTCGTGCTGGTCCTACTACAAAAGTACGACCCATGAGTGTGGTTATTTTAGAAAAAAGAAACTGCTTATTGCGAGTGGAATGTAGAAAATTAATTAGTATTAAACTAATTACATAATTATTATTAAAATTATGATATAAGTTTGACGTTTAAGTTTGATGAGACAAAAGGATAGGGCAATTTTTTTATGCATAAATTTTGTGTGGCCGATTTTAAGGAACTTAAGAATAATAGGTCTTTCTAGCTCGCATGCAGTTATTGTTATCCATTTTTTCGGGTCAAGTAAAGTTGAATAAAATACACAAAAATCTACGATTTCGATGAAAATTTTATTCGAACCTTCCCACTACGTACGAAATACAACGCCATTAAAATGACTGCCTTTAAATTGGTCATCATTTTCGAAGAAATACGGTATAATGATACATCCAGGCCATAATGCGCATCAAACAGTCGCCTTTTCCGCATGCAATAGTTTTCCCACAACCATTTATGGGTTCTCCGAGCCCCATATGGGACAATTTTGCATGTTGGCAAAACTACTGAGTAAGAAATGAGTTTCGTCCCTGAAGAAAACTTTGTTCGATTGAAAGTCCACGTTTGAATCACCACTTTCTAGTAAGTTTTAACTATTTTTAAGCATTCTTTGGTTGTTAAACGATCCATATTCGTAAATGGCAAACGTTTCACTAAATATATAACACATCAGATGACAGTTATTTAACAGCTGACAGCCTTGCCAGACCGGAGGTTTTGAAACCACTAATAAATAGATATATCTCAAAAAGAGTTTTATAAAAACTCTTGAATTTTAAAATTGATTAAATTTTAAATTAAATTAAATAATTTTCCTTTTTTGTTTTTTTTTTTTTTTTTTTTGATAATTTTTTTTCTAGCAGCCATTAATTGCTTTCTCTAAATTCAAACCCGTACATCTCTTTAATTAGTACCGTCACAGAAAACATTTCTAAGTTTGCACTCAATTTTGCTTCCCACATACGAGTATAAATAAAAAGCAGCATCGTTTCGTTGAAAACATAAAAAGAAATGTTTACAATTTGCTTTCAAGCTCTTTTAAATATAACAATATTTTATTTATGAAATACGATTATGTAGATTATATAGACCTGAGTACAAATCCGAAATTTAATATGGAAATTAGGAACTGAAATTTGAAAAAAATATTTAGTATATTTGTCAAAAACTAAATGTTTTTGAAACCAATTAGTAAAATTTTGTTGTATAAGTGTATAAGTTAACATGAGCAAAGCATAATTACAAACGGAAATCTTATACCTTGCACGAGCTGCGAGATAAGCATTTCTGCTATTATGCGAAATCGCTGTGGAGCCAATGGTATGCCGATATTGGTAAACAAGAACAATAACTGCAGCGTCAGCACAGTTCACTGCGGCAGCGACAGTTAGGCTTAGCTTAGGGTAGCTTTTAAGAGTTAGTTAAAATTGAACAATTGACACTATAACATTTCAAAATTTTGGCTCCACACTCTAACGAGTGATAAATAAAAAAATAATTTAATTATATTATTATTATATTATTATTTATAAAACAAATGTATATCTGCCTCAGGCCCAATAACTTTTAGCATTTTTGAAACTATTTTCTATAGCTTGACGATCTTCCATATCCTTGTTTTGTAGAAAAATGAAGATACCTTAATAACAAATCTATTTGATGCTCTATTTCAAGGTCTTACCCAAGGCGAAGGCTATTAGAATTCTGGCAACTATGCTTTGAGATAATTAAGTTAGGAGCTTAAAAAGGAATTGCCTTAAGAGAAAAATAAAGGAACAAAATTACCTTTTCAAAGATACTTTTCCGATGCGTTTGTGAAAAATTGATTATGGAAATATCAACCGTTACTTTTTCAAGAAAATCAAAGAAAAGGTAGCAAATTTTTTCCCCCTTTTACAAGACTACTTTTTTCGCTTAACGAAATGCCAACCGTTGCTTTTTTAAGGAAATCGAAGAAGAGGAATCGAACTTTTTCCTTTAACAGACTACTTTCTCCCCTTTAACGTAACAGAATAGGAACAAAGATCATATTTCGAATAGTGCTGTTAAGCCTGTTAATTAAACATAAATTTAAAATGTGAACCAATATAGAAATTTCAGTCAGATAAAATGACTTACATATACCTTCAAACAAAGTCAATTTATCTTAGGGCAAAACAGTGAAAGGTGTCAGAAGGGGCGTAATAAATTGATCTTCTCCAGTATGACATACGAGTACAATATGAATACGAGTATAACCATCTCATATAAATGAGCTGTAAATTTTTTCTCCTTTGCTCAAACCTGTTACGAAATCTAACATAAATACTGATTGATTTATGCGAAAAATGAAATTGCCATTTCGAGAATATTTTAAAGAAAATTATTTTTCAGTTAGAAATTTTATTGTTACACAAATGTCATAACAAACAAATATTTATAAAATGTTGACAAATTTGGAAATCTTAATCCCTCCAACATAAAAACGCATATAAAATTTAAAATACTGCTGCCAAAAATGTCGAATATTAAAAAGCAAATAATTGCATTTAATCTGAGGCATAACAAGCAAACTACAGTTTTATGTATCACCAAAGTGTCAACAGTCAACAGCAAAACAAAATTTCGAGAATTTTTAAACTATTTCATAAAAAAAAAAAAATTTCTGATCAAGAAGAAAACTTAAATACAAATATTTTTTTTATATTTTAAGATACATTTTCCAGGAAGGATTTCTTGGGAAATCAAAGAGACATGACATTTTTCAGAGTTATATGCTATTTCAGCTTGAAATGTTGAGGCCGAAAGAAGTCCGTGATCCCAACGACTTTTGGTCTCATGCAGGATGACACTACTTGTCATACAGCCCACGAAATTACTGCATTATTGTGAGAACAATTTGGTGAAGACATAAAACCGGATTATCCATTTTTCGGTTTCAAAAGTAATGTTAAATTAAACATACATAAAGCTATGATTTCTATGAAACTTTTATTTCATATACAATGCCGTTTTAATAACCGCCACTGGATTGGTTGCAGCAGTAGATCCTTTTGAGGTAGTTTTCGACTGCTTTTTGCACATTTCGGGAGTTATCTCGGCTATATCTTGACGAGTGTTGGTTTTCAAATCCTCTAACATTTGGGGACTATCCGCATACACACTGTGTTTGACATAGCCCCACAAAAAAGTCTAACAGCATCAAATTGCATGATCTTGGTGGCAAAATAACGTCGCCAAAGCGTGAAATTACGAAGCTTCTCATGCAATATAGCAAAAATCGTTCGTGTTGTGTGGCTCTCGGCACCGTCTTGTTGAAACCATATATCATCCAGTTCATAATCTTCAATTACAGACCAAAAAATTCGATTATCAAAAGGCCATAGCGCTCTGAATTAAAATTCGGATTATCGGCCACATTTTCACTAACAGAAGTGATATTTTCGGAAGTGCGTACATTATGATGATGCTCAGACCTGGCAACATATATAAGGTTTCCAGTCTCTTCAAATCTCTTTATAATCTTGCCAATTCCTTGCACAGCAGCTTGATTATGACGACCATGAACCCCGTAATGAACGAAAAACGCACACGTTTAAATCTCTACTTTCGTAGCAAATTTTAACTACTTCTACGCGTTTTTCGGTTATTAAACTATCCATATTCGTTAATGGGAAACTTTTCAGCAAATAATTAACGCTTGAGATGACAGATATTTAACACTAACCACTGAATGGATATCGCATTATCATGCTCTGAATCAGAAAATTTACCCCACAGATTATTAAAGAATCTTAGCTACTTCATTCGTTAGGAAGGCTTTAACAAACAGATTCAAACAAACGATTAATTCTATGCAGATCAATTCAGGTGTTCAAATTATATAGCACAAAAACAGAGAAAAAAGGGGGAGTCAAACCAAATTTCTAAATTCCCAACATCTGCTATAAAAACATTAAACCAACAATTGTTTCCAACAATTTTCCGTATTCATCTATATTACACATATTTCACTTTTTTGAGCAATTTCTAAATAATACATAAAACTATGTTTTATTCACCAAACATCCAATTTTCCACATAAACTGCCTACCGCAGATGAGTCAACTGTTTCTCTTCCATCTCCAAGACCATAATTTCGTTTAATGTCCTTTTCCACAAATATAATCTTAGGCAGCCTCAATTTCCTACCACAAATTGCACATAAAATTGTTCTCGCTCCAGTTGTGATAAATGGAACGAAAATGTCTAAAATAATTTATTCACTTCTCCTTTCTTCTGGATGTCTCTTACCTTATCCTCCAACAGATTGGAAAATAAATCCATGTGATCTTCATCCTCGTTCATCATGGCAAAGAAATTTTTAAAGGTATCCGGAAACGAGGCCGGAAATTGACCTTGCCGTGAATCTAATTTGGTTTCCATTTCTGAAAATGAAATAAACGAAAATGTCATCTCATTATTTTCGAAAGATATTAAATCTAAAACAAAAACAAAAATAATCAAAGTGAAAGTTGACATAATTTTGAGCAGGAAAGGCAAACAGGATAAAGATCAACAAACAATTAATAAAACGTAAATAAACGTCGATGCAATCAAGATTTTCTAATGAGCTTATTTTGGAAATGGAAATCAGATAATGCGAGAGGTGTGATAAAAATTCGGACATTAAAAAATTAAATTAGAAAATGAAAATTATTAAAAAATTATAAGAAATATCCAAAAATTATTCAAAATTCGAAGTATTCAAAATACTGAACATATTCAAAGTATTCAAAATATTTAAAATATTAAAAATATTTAAAACATTAAAAATATTAAAAATAATCAAATTGTTCAAAATATTTGAAATGTTCAAAATATTCAAAATATTCAATGTATTCGAAATTTCCATAATTTCCAAAATATTCTAAATATTCAACATATCCAAAATATTCAAAATTATTAAAAATATTTAAAATATTCAAAATGTTCAAAATTTTCAAAATATTCAAAATCTTCAAAATATTCAATGCATTCTTATATCCACAATGTTCACAATATTCTAATTATTCAAAATATTCAAAATCCTCAAAATATTAAAATTATTCAAAATATTCGGAGTATTCAAAATATTCGAAATAATCAAAATATTCAAAGTATTCGAAATATTTAAAATATTCAATATATTAAAAATATTCGAAATTTTTGAAATATTCAAAATAATTAAAAGTATTAAAAATAATCAAAATATGCAAAATATTCAAAATATTTAAAATATTCAAAATATCCGAAATTTTTTAAAAAGTTAAAAATATTCAAAATATTGAAAACATTGGAAATATTCAAAATATTCAAAATGTACAAATAATTCAATATATTCAAAATACTCAAAATGAAAAATGACAAAAATATTCAAAATAATTAAAAATATTCAAAATATTCATAGTGTTCAACATATTCAATATTATTCCAAATTATTTAAAGCATAAACAAAATCAGCATTACATCTATTACAATTAAAATTGTAGTTTCAAGAATATTGCGATTAGTTTACAAAACGTTGTGAACGGTCTTGGACTTAAATGCCAGAGTATTGAAAAAATGTCGTTTATATTGCAGCATGTTATAAACTTCTAACAAATCGAAACAGTGCTTACTAGCCACGGAAGATGGCATTTAAATTTCAGAAAGATCAGAAAAATGGAGGTAAGTAAGTAATCAGCCCGTTTTTTGGCGAAATGGCTACTCAATAAGCAAAATTATGGAAATTTAGCTGAAGAGCAATTCGGAGATGCTCAAGAGCTCCCCGAAGTTCAGACAAAAACAATTTTTTATATAGATGATAAGCTGCTCTAAAAATTAGTGGTCGCCCAGAATGTAAATATGAATGACACCTGTTATTTCACCACAATGACTATTTACTACTAGTACTTGGTTTCAAGAAGACGGCTCTGTTTACCACAATATTTGTGAAACTGCTTAATCATTTTGAGAAAATTGTTGTTGATTTTACGCTTCGGGACGGTAAATTGATCACTTAGGTCGTATGTTATTACACTTCCAGATTTTTACGCCGTCACTAATAAAGAATAGTGTATACTTCCTATGTAAGATCAAAATTGAAATATGCCTCTATTGTTTGGAGACCCCTTTGCCAAGTCAATATATCACGCATAGAAAGAATCCAGCGGATCTTTCTGAAATTATATATATATTTCCAGATGCTGGTTACTGAGCCTACAGCCATTGCAATATTTCCGTATTTATCATACCTTGTTATTTGTATTCGATGTAATAGCTGGTATAATTGATTGTTTTGAATTATTGTCGCTTGTACCTTATATCATATATTTAATGAACAACACGCCATTCCACAAATTATGCCAAGCAAATTGTTTTGAATCGCGCATTTATTGAATTCAACATCCTAAATGGGATTGCAAGAAACGAATACCCAATTCAACACCTAGAGTTTTGTATGTCTAAATATAACTTTAAACTCTTTCTATTTGCATATTTAAAATAAAATAATTTACATATTTACATAACTTTCTTGAAATATGTGTGTTATGTCAATTCTTAATCTGTAAGGATTTACATGTTCATAGACCTAAATAAATGAAATGAAATGAAATGTAATAAATATGCTCTACATCGCAGTAGGAGCTTGCAAGTGGCTAAAGGTATGCCCACAGAGTGTAACTCGACTGGAGTCTGTAAGGTTGTCTCTAGTCTTGCCAGTTCGTCCGCTCTTCAGTTCCATGGTATGTCCCTGTGGCCCGGCATCCACATAAGGTGAATGTTTAAATGCTGAGCCATCTCGTTAAGAGATTTGCGGCATTTCAGGACTGATGTTGAGTGCGGGAAGACCTTTCAGAGAATATGTTAATCCCCACTCTAGTGAGAACGTTACACCTCAGCCATTCTGCCACTTCCTTAATGGCTAATATTTCGGCCTGATATACACTACAGTGATCAGGTGGTCTTTGAAGTAGACCCCGAAACCCACCTGATTATTTAATTTTGAGCCGTCAGTGTAGAAGTCGACATACAGTCTTATACCAGTATTCCCACATTTAATAACTTAAATTAATTACTTTTGTAAATTCTGATTAAAAGAAGAAAATTTCATGAAAAACGATCTAAAGACTTTTCATTGTTTTAGGGGATCTGATGAGAAGACAGTGAAAAGATGCCAAAAACAACAGCATCCCTCTTATGACAATCTCGTGTTAAAATCATCGATTATTCAATACTTCAACACTTCTAGATCGCGATCAGCAAATCTTTTTAACATTTCTGGATGCTCTTTTTTACTGGCTGGTACTCAGCTTTGCCGCACGCTCATTCAACACCGAGCCACTTTTGAATAGTTTTTGAGAACAGGGTTATACGTTTAGTGGTTTCAAAACCGTCGATCTGGCAAGGCTTTCAGTTGCTAAATACCTGTCATCTGAAGTGTTATTTATTTAGTGAAAAACTGAAGAAGAAGAAAATGAGGTAAAAGTTACTACAAAAGTGGTGATTCAAACGTGTGCACTTTTCGTGCATAGTGGGATGATTATAGTCACCATAATCCACCTACTAGGCATGGACTTGGCAAGATTATGAAAAAATTCGAAGAAGCTAGAAGCGTTACAGATGTGGTCAGGCCTGTGCATTATCGAAATGAACTCACAGGCGAAAATATCGCTTGTGTTAGTGAAAGTGTGTCAGATAACGCGAATTTCAATTCAGAGCGCTATGGCCACATGATAACCAACTCTTTTTGGCCTGCAGTTGAAGAGTATGAACGATATTTGCTTTTAACAAGATCGGTTTCGGATTTATTGCATGAGAAGTTTCCAAAAAGCATAATTTGAAGGTTTGGCGACGTCAATTGGCTACCAAGATCATGCGATTTGACGTCGTTAGATTTTTTCCTTTTTGTGGAGCTATGTCGAAGGTGGTGTTTACGCGGATAATCTTTAAATGTTGGAGCATTTAAAAACCAACATTCGTCAAGTTATCGCCGAGATACGCCCGAAGAGGATCCGCTCTAGAGGATTCGCTGCTGCTACCAATCCAGTGGCGGTTAATTAATTGGCATTGTATTTCGTAAATAATGGCAAGCAAGGTTCAAGCATTATAATGAAATAAAAGTTTCATGGAAATTATAGCTTTATGTATATTTCATTTAACTTTACTTTAAAAATCAAAAAATGGATAACCCGGTACAAAAACATATCTTAATAAATATAATATATTTATATAAAATAAATAAATATTGCGAAAGCCATCTTTAGGGAAAATAACGAATTTATTTTTATTATATTTTAAATGAAGTTTATAATCATGTCAGTGAAATTTTCAAGCGTTATGTCGCCTAAAGCAATTAATAATATTAAAATTATGTAATATGTATTATTTCAACAACGTTTATTTGTTATTATTTTTAATTGATTAATTTTTTAAATTATATTTTCCGCATATTTACAACTGTAATGTGTATGTTAATGGCGCTCTCAAATTTCTAAACAACAACAGGCGACGTCGTTTAAAGAAGTGGCGTTTTGTTGGTTGTGGTCTTTGGTTTTGTCGCTCCCGGCTACTCTGACCTTTGTTGCATACCAGGGTCTTTGCTTGTCTTGCTACACGCATTGTATTAGTAATTCTTGTAGTCATGCTCGTTGCCTCTATTCTTCCTTCCCGATCCCTATAAAACAAGCACACAGAAATTCAATTTTGCGTTTATTTGCATTACAGTTTCCCCCATTCCATCAACAGTTACCCCGGAGCGTTTCACTCCAAGCCATCAACGACGACATCAGCAATATTTTATTTAAAATTAAATTTAAATTTAATTTCATCTCAACCATTTCTGGGATTCCTTTAGCCATATTTGTTTCAAACAAGGAACTACTGCTATTCCGGCAAATGCTATTGGCTGTTGACGAAACTTAGTCACATGCGGGAAAGTTTAATAAAAACCATCGTTTTTGCTGTTTGTGCCCTAGGATTGCTGGAGAATATTTAAATATTCATAGAAAATCCATCATCGGTTGTGGGAAATTGGTTTAGCATGATTTGACATATATACTAAAAACTTTGCTGTTGGAAAAATTCCAACAATATAACCGATTTTAATTCGATGCCAAAGTTGGGGGATTTTTCCTGTTTCGTAATTATACAATTATTTCGCCTTGAGTTGCAAATATTTACTTAGGCACAAAAACTAAATATTTTCGTAAATATTTTCTTAATTCAAAACATCCCTTATTTGTTGTTTATTTTACTTTTTTATTTTCCATACTGCCTTAAATTTTTATTACCATGGAATGTTTTGTCGTTAAGGCATAACAAATGCACAGGGTCTTTAAGTTATTTTGTGAAAATTAAATGAAAGTAAAAAAAGGTTCCAGTACCCCCAGGCACATATGATTCTGTATTAAGGACACGAAAAATCGCTCAAAGAAAACTGATCCAAATGTGAAATATTATGCAAATACAGGGTGTCCGTCGGGAAGGTATACTACTTTGTTTGTTTATAATTTTTGATTAAATGAAAGAGAATGAATCTTATATCGATAAATGTTTTATTTAATGTCGGCAATTATGTATGGAATACAATATCAGATAAATGTCCGCCTCTGTTGACCTCACAAATGCGAGCCCTTTTGAGCACATTTTCCATTGCATTCTCACACATTTCACGCGATATTTCATTAATTTCATCACGAATATTTTGTTTAAGTCAATTCAAGTGACCGTGGAGGCTAATCAACATCACCATTTCTTGAAATAACTTGTAGTGGAAAGAGATCTCGCAGTAATTCCACTGCAATCCTGACTGTATGCGATGTGGCACCATCTTGTTGATACCACATGTTAATCAAGCCCAAAGCATGCAGTTGTGGCATTAAAAAGTTTTCAATCATATCACGTTTTCGCTCCCCATTGACAGTTACCGTTACGCCGTTTTCAAAGAAGTGAGGTCCAATGATTCCTCCTAACCAAATTGCGCACCAGAATGTCACTTTTAATGGATGCAAAGGTGACTGATGAATAATTTGAGGGTTCTCCATTCCCCAGAGCGAACTATTTTGTTTATTCACATATCCATTTGAATGAAAATTTTCATTTTTATTATGAAAATCGGGGTTGTTATGAACGAGCTGTAATATCCTATTGGCATATATACGGCGGTACAAATGATCTTGTAGAAGAAGCTCAGTTGACGCAAACTGATTCTTAAATGGAAACAAATGCAAATCCTTGTGCAAAATTGTGGCCAAAGTTGTTCTTTGAAGACCAAGCTTCTGAGCGAGGCATCAAATTGAGGTTGATGAATTGTTTTGAACACTTTCTTGAGCAGCTGTAATGTTTTCAGCCGATATTGCAGTACGTTATGGTCCATGCTTGGCCCTATCAGCTACAGACCATCTTTCTTCGAAATCATTTACTACACGATAAATAGTACGTCTTGTTGGCAGATTGTTTCTCCCAAAAATGTTACGTAACCTTCTCGTAATCGATAATTGATTTTGATAAAATGTTTTAACGATTAAAACACGTTGGTTTATCGAATATTTTTCCATAATAAATTTGCCACGTCTCTACTTCACGACTGCCAAATATACACCGTCAAGACTAATGTTTACCAAAATGGCGGCAAAACAAAGCAGTATACCTTCCCGACGGACACCCTGTATATGCATAAAATGAAATAAACACTTCGGTAGAATAGAATAGAATTGCGAATATATTGGCTTTAGGTTTAACATTAAGAAAAATTGTATATTTTTGTTAACTAATTGAGGTAAATTAGCAGACTGCACTCCATTTTATTAAAAAGTTCTAAAAATAAATTTCGGTCTAGAGTAGAATATATCAAGAAAAAATTTTATTAATAAAGTTTCACTTTATCTGAAAAACTCTGAAGACACATAAACTATTGTCAGGGATAGAGGAAACAATACCAAAATTTCTATTAGATGAACTAAGTCACACATATGAGGGCGGTCCCCAAACTAGCCGAACTGACTTATAGATGGTGCTAGTAGTTTGAAAAAAATTATTCTGGTGAAAAGTGGCAACTTCATAAAAGATATGTTCTAAGTTTCAAGGCGCCACGGTGTTGAGTATTTTTATTTCAGCTGCCAAAAGTAAACGATTTCAGTGAGTTTGTAAACATGGAAAAAATTTGTCACCGTTATGTAGTTCAAAATTTCCGTTTAAAAAAACCCAGTTCAACCAGTACTAAAGCCGAGCTAGATTCTACTCTGGGGGAGTCTGCTCCTTCGTTTCAATAGTTCAATATTTTCATTTGAAAAAACTCAATCCAACCAATACTAAAGACGAGCTAGATTCTACTCTGGAGGAGTCCACTTCATCGTTTACGACCACAAAATATTGGGTAGCCGAGTTTAAACGAGATCATACGAACTAACAAGACGAACAGCGTAGTGATCGAAAAATTGAGGTATCCACTCCAGCAGACACGGTTAAGAAAATATACAAAATGCTACTGAATAATAGTCGGCTGCAGATGCGTGAGCTAGCTGAAATGATAGGCATTTCAAAAAGTGTTATACATTGCATATTGACCGAAGATATGAAGATGAGGAAGCTATGCGCAAGATGGGTGCCGCGCTTGCTTTCAATAGAGCAAAAACATCATCATGAAAATGTTTCAGTAGAACGTCGAATGAAATCGCATCACACCTGAGAAAGGAAAAGTCAAAGTAGTACAGTGGAATGGAAAAATCATGTCCAAAGGGGTGAAAGACGGTTCTATCTGCAGGCAAGGTCAGGGCGTCTGATTTCTTGCGATGCGCAGGGGTTATTTTTATTAATTATCTTCGGAAAGGAAAACCATCAACGTCAAATATTATACTAATTTATTGCAGCATTTGGGTAATGAAATTACAGAAAAAGGCCACATTTGGCGAAAAAGAAAGTGTTATTTCATGAAGACAATGCTGCAGTTCACACATCCACTATTGCGATGGCCAAAATTAGTGAATTAAAGTTTGAATTGCTTCATCACCCATCTTTTTCACCAGATTTAGTTCCTTTGGACTATTTTCTATTTGTAAACTTGAAAAGATTTGCTAACAATGAAGAGATGGAATCTTCGGTTGATGACAAATTTAAGCAGCCAGTTCTTACTATAAATAAGGTATACCTATAGAAGCTATTGAGTATGGCTGAAAATAGTGTATCGAACTACAACGAGACTATGTTGAGAAATAAAGGAAATTGTTTTCCAACTTTTGTGTGTCTTCCTTGTTAGGTCGGCTAGTTTTGGGATAGCCCTCGTAATATCAGCTGAAAACGTTAAAGGCTGTGACATATTTTCGTCGTCTTCTCGCCGCTCTTCAATGCTCTGTACCACTCGCGTATACTCGTATTTTTTATAAAGTCGATTCAAATGTGAGCCATCTGTGGCGTTATCAACGATGCCGTACAGGAAGTTCCTTTTGCAAATTTAAGACAAATTCTTTGTTCAAAATTTGTATCCATTGAAAAAATGTCGAAGTACGCTTGAGATGAACTAACAAAATTGGGCATTGTAAATAAACTAAATGAGAGATTTGCGCCAGTATAAAGAACAGTTGCGACAATTCAGCGATAAAATTTTTTTCGGCGGTCTCTTTAAATGAGATATTCCCGCTAATTCTTTGACAGACTGTATAAATTTTGTTTTTTGTTAACTTCGGGCAAGCTGCGAAACCTTCGTCAGTCCGCTGTAAAAAAAATGTATAAGTCTATATATTACTCACCAGTAGAATTTTGGAGGTTTCTTAATACTCATCAATGTTATCATTTGAAAAAGGAATTGTCCACCCCCTCAGAGCAAAAACCTTAATTTTGTTTCAAAGTGCTATTGCTTGTTTTCTAATTAACTTTGTTTTATGTTTCCTGAGTGTAAAACGCCTCTTCCATGAAACCACCATTTTACCAACATTTCTTGTTTTAGCGCTAATTAATTTTATCCGTGAGGTTCATTTTTCTACATTCTTTCCCCACCCCCACTTGAGACACATCAAACTGTTGCTGTTGATAGCCATGGTCATGGACAACAAACAGCGGCAAGACATTGGTGGCCATTAAAATGATGCCATTAGCAATAATGCTATGATTGATCAATGTCGATGGTCATAGTGATGGTAATGGCCTTTTCATTGACTTGTTTTTGTAATTAAATGAAAAATCTCATTATTTTATTTGTTTTGCTGGACTTTTCTTAAGTTTCAAAACTTCTACATGCCCCTTAGGAGATTTCATTTAAAAAATGTTTAATTCTGCTTATTTAAAACTTTCTTGCATGAATTTATTAATATCTCAGACCATCTATATTTCTATATTTAAGCATTCTTGTTACATTCTAATTTATTTTATTTTGTATTCCACAAGAGTTTGAAAACATCATTCCATTATAATGCAAATTGATTTATTTAGATTTGCAATTTAGTCTTAAATAAAGTATTTTGCCGCATATATTATTTGCTTCAAAATGATGCTCGCTCCAACAACTAACTATGTGTCGTGAGCGCTACAGTGGGAAAAGTTACCTAGTGGATTCACAGCACAACACCTAATTTCCCGAGTGTTTCGGACGTTTTCAATTTCGCCTCATTATTTATGCAAATCCATCGTGGCATCCATCCACTGCTAAGTACACTGAATTAGGTGTTTTATTTTCTTATTGTGTTCTGTCCTCATAAATAATGTAAATTTTCTGATTTGAATCTTTAGTACTCGAAATCATATGTTCAAGGTTGTTAAGTGTAATTTTGCTCGAATTGATTTGCATAATTTAGGGGCAACCACCGAAAATTTATATGGTATACTTAATAGCACTTCCATTAAAGTCTGTAGTTTATTTAATAAGATGCTTTTGTGTGTGTGTGTGTGCGAGGCAAGATTGGCTTCATTTGCTTGAAGATTTTTAGACGCTGCAAATGTTTTAATGATTACATACAATAAGTGGTGTGTGTGTGAAGCCTACAAATTATGACTTATAATGTATAATGCATATAACGTACAGGGTGGAGCAATAGAACGTGCATATTGCATCATCTTTTTTTGCGGGGTAGAAAAGGCGCGGGCGGGGGGCGCCTACATCGTTGGGTTGGCGGGCTCATGGAATTTTAGTCGCTATGAATCACTTCGACGGGAAGCGTCGCGCATTTTGCGTGCGCGCATTTTACAAGAACTCTCGTTCATACATATATTCCTACTAGGCGACTATATTGTTCTGAATATGGACTACGGCGAATTAGTGAAGCTCCGAGTGCTAATTTAATTAAATTATGGGTAAAGCGTTTTGAAGAGAATGGCACAACATTTAAACCACAAGCAAATGGTCGCCCAAGAACATCTAGGACCGAAGACAATGTTGAGAGAGTTATGGAGTCAGTACGAGGAAATCCACAAATGTCGACTTGCAAGAGATCGTCTGTCTTACAATTATCGCGACGAAGTTTGCAACGAATTTTAACATTGGATCTTAAACTGCATCTATATAAGCTGGAATTAACACAAGAATTGAAACAGTCTGACTTCATAGCAAGGCTCGCATTTGCTAATGAAATGCTTAATCGATTTTCCAATTTTGACAATATCCTTTTCTCTGACGAGGCTCATTTCCTTATGAATGGGTTCGTAAACCGTCAAAATTGTCGTTACTGGAACAGTGAAAATCGCAAAATCAAACACCAGAAACCATTGCATAGTCCTAAAGTGACAGTATGGGCAGAAAACTCTGGCAGAGGAATAATTGGTCCTTTTTTCTTCGAAAATGCGCGGGGCCAAAACGTCACGGTTAATACGGAACGCTATGTTGAGATGTTGGACGGATTTTTGGCTCCAGAAATTGAAAGTTCAAGAATAGTGAATTCCAGAACTTGGTTCCAACAAGATGAAGCTACCTGTCACACATCAAATGACTCCATGGCGGTGGTGAAGCAAATGTTCCCTGGCAGACTGGATTCGAAAAGAGGTGATATCTCATGGCCCCCACGTAGTCCAGACTTGACGCCTCTTGACTTTTTTTTGTGGGGATACCTCATACACAAAGTCTACAGTAATAATCCAAGAAACATCGTTCAACTCAAGGGGAATATCCGTGGTAAAATGGCAGCCATTACACCAGTATTACTGAAGAAAGTTTTCAATAACTTTCGTTTGCGGTTAGAGAAGTGCCATCGTAGAGAGGGTCATCATTTAGATGATGTTATTTTTAAAAAATAAACTCCATTTATTACTCTACAATGCCATAGACCATAGACCATAGACCATAGACCATAGACCATAGACCATAGACCATAGACCATAGACCATAGACCATAGACCATAACCATACCTTTTGTATTTATTTTTTAAATATGCACGTTCTATTGCGCCACCCTGTATAATGTATATAACGTAGAATGTATATAAGGTATAATGTATAGTATACGAGTATATAATGTATAGTATGCGTATATATAATAATACGTATACAGAGTGATTTTTTAAGATGTAAATTTTTCAGGTTGGCAGCACTAGTTGGTAATGGCGTCCAAACGTCACCTGTCAAAGTGAGAAGTGGCAGTATACTCTGCCATTTCATCGTGGAAAGACTAACAAATGAGCAACGATTGCAAATCGTTGAAATTTATTATCAAAATTCGTGCTCTGTGACAATTGTGCATCGTTTGATACAACCATTTTATGGTTGTCGTAATCGACCTGCTGAATCAACAAGTCGTGCTGTTATCTCCAAATTTACTTCATTGGACATAAAACCATCGACTCGTATGCGTAGAGTGCGTACCGAAGAAAATATTGCAGCCGTAGCGACCAGTGTTGATAACGATCGTGAAATGTCAATTCGTCGCCGTTCTGAGCGATTGGGCATGTGTTACTCAGCCACAAGGAATTTTTTTTTTTTTTTGCCCCAATTGGCTGAGTTGAACTTGTTGACATGTGGTTTCATCAGGACGGTGCAACATGCCACACTGCTCGTGAAACAATGGATATGTGGAGGGATGAATTTGGTGAGCAGCTTATCTCTCGATTTGGCCTTGTGAGTTAACCTCCAACATCTTGCGGTTTAACGCCTCTTGATTATTTCTTGTGTGGTTATGTCAAGTAGTTAGTCTATGTGAACAAGCTGAATACTATTGAAGCCTTACAGGATAACATAACACGCGGTATTCGTGGAATACAGACCGAAATGCTCGAAAAAGTGGCGAAAAATTTGACCTTCCGAATGGACATTTTGAGATGGAGCCGCGAGCAACATTCACATGAAATTATCTTTAAAAATTAAATGGCAAAGATTATCGATTCCAATAAAAATTTTAATATATGATGCAAATTTGAGTGTTTCATTCGATTTAAAAAAAAAAACTACTCTTTATTATAAAACACATAAAGTGAATTACAACATACTTCCAATAAACGAATAAAGTTTTAAACCATCCTAACAATGGTTCGTATAAAGAAGCACACTAAGAACAAGGTACGAGGGAGATTCTTACAATTAGAGTAGAGGCATTTCTACTTCCAATGACAATTTTGAGCTTGCAATTAAGAAATCTGTATTAGTTTTTAAATTACAAATGTGGAATTGGAGCCGGAAGTTCAATAAATTAGTTCGGAGTTAATACAGAAGTTTGAGTTAGCTTCCAGTACGTATGCAGCCACGAATCAGCAAAATTTATAATAACTCAGTGATCATCATTGAATTCGAAAATAGTATTGGTTTGTTTCAGTTTCTAGAACCTAAATCACAATGATTTTATTCTGATTCCGACAACTAAATCAAAATTGTATCGAGTATTGCGTCTGTTTCAGACAAGCCCGACGAAATTACAAACAATTTTGGTTCTGATTGAATTTGTGAAACCTTTTGTTTGTATTTCATTTGCAAATTTTCAGTTCAAATGAGACAAATTTTTTGAGGAGTTGTGAAAATTTCTAAGAAAAACAAAACACTTGTCTTATTTATGCCTTCTCACAGATAAACTAAACATGCTATATGGATAAAACCGTCAACATATCTTCGAGACGAGTGTACCAACATAAAAGAAAATAATAATCGAATGTACTTAAGCTGCGAAATTTGAAAATTCGCCTGATTTTTTTAACACACCTCGTACATTGATTACAAAAAAAAAAGTTATCTGACTTTCTTATTGCAGCACAATTGTAGCTCCATCCTGTATAATTGTCTTGCTATAGTAAATGTTTAGATACCCCTGCAGATGATACGTCTGCATAAACAAATCAGAAATAATACCAACATCCTTGTTTTTCAATACAACTCTGTGACCACGAGCCCAACAAAATTACACAGAACGTGATTTAATAATTATAAATAAATTTTGGCGAAGAAAAACTTCCAGAAGACATTGTAAGCTCATGAAAAAATTCCGTGGCATTGCCAGCTTTTCCTTCAATGGTTTCCAACATTGAAATCGTAACAACTTATATTTTTATATCATAATACGTTCGATAATATATTTGCAAAATTGCGAAATTGTATATGTTTCATTCCACAAGTTTACAAATGTAAGTATTATGATCCAAATCATGTAAGCTGTTCCGATTTCAGTATTGTAAACCGATATAAAAGTTTCAACGTTGCCACTTAACAAATTTGTTTCGCTGTAAAACGTAATACTCTCTGACTTAAAAATATATCTTCAAATTCCACTAACTTTTTTTATAAGAAGTTTCACCGCGAAAAGTCAGGATAGTGTAAGTCTTAAGAAGGGAAAGTTTTCATTACGTTCTCTTATTTTGCCATAAACCAGAACTTTGTGCATTATACTGTTTATAACAATTTAGTGCAGGTCCTAATGTATGTGGGCACATAAGAAACGTCCTGTTCAAAATTTTCAAAAATTCAACTTGTTACGCAGTAAACCGTATAATTCGCTTTTTCTGAATTCTAAAACATTATTGTTAAGCAATTCAATGTAAATTGTTCGTAAATGCTTATCCATTAAGTAATTCCAAAACGGCCGATCTGGCAAGGCTGTCAGCTGTTGAGTGACTGTCATCTGAAGCATTATTCATTTAGTAAAAGTTTTGCCATTTATGAAAATAGATTGTCCACCAACCGAAGAACAAGTAAATATAGTTAAAACCTGCTACTAAAGTGGTGATTCAAACGTTGACACTTTTCGTGCATCACGGGGTGATTATGGTCGTCATAATCGACCAACTGTGCAAGAAATTGAAAAGATTATAAAGAAATTTGAAAAGAATGAAAGCGTTACAGATGTATTCAGGTCTGTGCATCATTGCAATGTACGTACTTCGATAAATATCGCTTCTGTTAGTAAAAGTTTTGCTGATAATTCGAATTTGTTGATTCCATGGTGTTTTTAGCAATTGGGCCTATCTTACGGCTCATTATGGCGTATTTTGCGTTTGAATGAATTTGCACAGCCATTTATGTAGAGTCCAACTCTCACTGTAATTAAAGCCGGCTGGCTATTCACAAGGCCTGAGGTGTCTACATATAGATAGGCATCGCTCCTAAGCGGGAGGAAGCTCACTTCATACCAATGACTTCAAAGGTACTTTGGCTGAGAGAAGAAGGAAGCCCTGATTAAAATTTCCAAAGGAATATGCTTCTTATCTCAAAGGTGCTTCGATTCATCCTTCCGGGATTAGTCTGAGTTCGCTAAAGGGGCGCTGGTTGTCGCAAACACGTTCAAAAACAGTCCCATGTGTGATGGCCCACAGTGAGTAAGGCTTTCAAAGCGAGACTTACGTAATTTTTATTCACAACGCCGTATATATGCTGATTGGGTGCTACAGCAAGAGGCTTTCAATGCTGATTTTTCGAACAAAAGTTTATTCACTGATGAAGATGATTCCTCACTTGGTGGTTACGACAACAAGCAAAATTATCGCATATGGGGCCCGAAAAACCCAGAAGTAACTCTGGAAAAGCTATTTCATCCGGAAAAAGTGACTGTTTGGTGCACATTATGGCCTGGAGGTGTCATTGGGTTGTAGTTTTTCGACAAGCCAGGTTTCATAATCTGAACGATATGTGATTTCAGCAAGACGCTGCCACGAGCCGCACAACACGACCGACTTTGGCTTTATTGTATGACAAATATCAAAAAAACGTACTTTCACTTTATAGCAACGTTTATTGGCAACCAAGGTCATACGATTTGACGCCGTTAGACTTTTTTGTGGGGTTACGTCAAAAAGCATGTTTATGCGGATAATCCTCAAATGTTGAAGCACTTGAAAACAACCATTTGTGAATTTATCGCCGATACCCTGTGCATAAAAGTAGTCGAAAACTACCTTAAAAGCATCCACTACTGGAACTTATACCGGGGCGGTCATTTAAATGGCATTGTATTTATTATAATGAGGTAAAAGTTTTATTGAAATCACAGCTTTCAGTGTGCTTTATTTAACTTTACTTTTGAAACCGAAAAATGGATAACCCCTTATAAACCAGTCCCCAATAATTCGCCCTTAAACATGCATAGATATCCAATTTTTCTCTTCTTTGACTTCCACTCACATATCAAAGACTTGTTGCTATGCTTATCATTGATTATCCTTTGTTTATATGACATCCCTTAGTTATTTTTCCAACGAAAAAGTTTTGAAAAGCTTCAAACGAATTCAAAAAGCAAAAACCTCACTCAATGAAACCCTTGCTGAAAAATGTATTTCTTATATGGCCTTAAACGACAAACTTAAACAATTGCCAAGAAGTTTAACAAAGAATAAACTAACTAGCAGATATAGTCATACAACTATAGTATACTCGTACATAGTAAACAAAATACAAAAGTTTCCTATTCGTATGTTTGTATATCAGAATTTGGTTTCTCATCTCAACTGTTGCAGTTTAAGAAACCAACAACCAGCTGCTTAATTTAATTTCCACATACAAATATATCCAAGAAAAGTTTTCAACAATTTCATTTCATTTCATTTGATTTATGAAATATTTAATACAATAAAAAAATGATAATAACCCTTATCACATTTGAAAGGAAATGCCATTATAGAATGTGACAGAACATATTTTGCCCGCACATCTTGGCCTATAAAGGATATTTTCCCTTAGGGTGTGTCCAACTTTGGTAGAAATAGAGGAAGTTTAAAGAAAGATACACTCCATACTATAAACAAAATTACTGTATATGATACTGTGTATGATAATCCTTTACCAATTATTTTACCATCAACACCAGATTTCAAATTTCCAAAAAGATGTGTTGCTTTTAGGGGGGCGCCTCATCGCTAAAATATATTGATTGTTATACAGTTATGACGGTTTCGTAACAATTCCTGACATCAGGCTCTCAGAAGTTTATATCCATGTGTTGTTCTCTAAAGTTGCCCAAAAAGAAGAGTAGATTTATGATACATATACGCCTACGCACAAAAATTGGTATTCCTTTGGTGTGATGGGTATTTTACAAATATGTTGTTTAGATATTTAATCAAATCACAAAATACAAAACTGTTAAAGCAGCCAGCATGACTGTCTAGAAATACATATATCTATGAACCGGCTAGTTTTAGGCAAACTTTCTTACTAATTTGAACATTTTAATAGGGAAACCTATAACTTAATTGCAGCAAGATTGATATCAATGACATTTCATTTAGCGACGTATTGAATTTTCTGTGCAGAAATAGATAAAAATCTTATATGAAAACATTTTTGCCCAATTTCCTTTTTTGTTTCTTGTTTTCCTTTTCTTAAAATGAACTTGAAGTTACCGTAGTAACCATAATTCCAACATATGTTAGGTTAGTACGCAATTTTGTGATAAGCAGTAAATAAAAATCTTATATGAAAGTACTTTCGCTTAATTTCTTTTCCCTTACCCTCCCTCGTTTTTACTTTTCTTAATATGAACTTGAAGTTATCATAGTAACCATAATTACAAGCTTGTATTACTCCAAATGCTATCTTAAATAACCAAATAATACATATTATATACAGGGTGTCCGTCGGGAAGGTATACTGCTTTGTTTTGCCGCCATTTTGGTAAACATTAGTCCTGACAGTTCATATCTGGCAGTCGTGAAGTAGAGACGTGGCAAATTTATTATGGAAAAATATTCGATAAACCAACGTGTTTTAATCGTTAAAACATTTTATCAAAATCAATCATGTGACGATAGGAAAGTTACGTGAAATGTTTGGGAGAAACAACGTTCCAGCCAACAAGAAGCACTATTTATCGTGTAGTGAATGATTTCGTAGAAAGAGGGTCTGTAGCTGATAAGGCCAAGCATGGACCACAACGTGCTGCAATATCGGCTGAAAACATTACTGCTGCTCAAAAAAGTGTTCAAAACAATCCATCAACCTCAATTCGACGCCGTGCTCAGGAGCTTGGCTTTCAAAGAACAACTTTGGCTACAATTTTGCACAAAGATTTGCATTTCTTTCCATTTAAGATTCAGTTGACACAAGAGTTTCTTCCACAAGACCATTTACGGCGCCTTACATATGCCAATAGGATGTTATAGCTCGCCAATGACAACTCCGATTTTTATGAAAAAATTATAATGAGTGACGAGGCACATTTTCATTTAAATGGATATGTGAATAAACAGAATAGTCGGTTCTGGGCATTGAAAACCCCTCAAATTATTCATCAGTCACCTTTGCAGCCATTAAAAGTGACAGTTTGGCGTGCAATTTGGTCAGGAGGAATCATTGGACTTCTTTGAAACAGAGAACGGCGTAACGGTAACTGTCAATGGGAAACCATTTCGTGATATGATTGAAAACTTTTTAACGCCACAACTGCATGCTTTGAGCTTGATTAACACGTGGTATCAACAAGACGATGTGACATCGCATACAGCCAGGATTACAATGAAATTACTGCGAGACTTCTTTCCGCAATAAGTTATTTCAAGAAATGGTGATGTTGATTGACCTCCACGGTCGCCTGACTTCGGACTTCTTTTTGTGGGGATATCTGAGAAGCAAGATTTATGCAAACAAACCAGAAACGCTTGAACAACTCAAACAAAATATTCGTGATGAAATTAATGAAATACTCCGTGAAATGTGTGAGAATGTAGTATACCTTCCCGACAGACACCCTGTAGAAATGAACTGAAAATCTAAGATTTCATCTAACCCAGTCAATTTAGTAGATAATCTTACCGCAAAGTAGTCAATAATTGACGAAACTTGCAATATTTCCTAAATGCAACTAAAAGAACATCAGAAACCACAATCTCTATCAAAAAAATTATGTAACTTCAAACCCAACCACAAAAAAAGAAGCAAAAAAGGATACACAAACTAGTTGTCGATTCTCTTGGACATAAAGACGAAAGACAATATCAGTTAACAACTGGCATAATAATGGGAAAACAATCCTTACTATCGTTCATATTTGATGAAATAAAGAAATTATAGTCGTCTTAAATACCATACAATATGGTACAACTGGGGGAAAAAATATTAAAGCACCAAACTCAAGATAATAAAAAACTGCTTTAACATTATTATACTTTCCTTTTGGTTACATCACTTTATGTTCGGGCTTTGTGCCGAAAACAATGGAATTATCGTATAGTTATAAAGCATATAATTCTTAAACACCCACAAAAACTCATATGTTTTTGGCTGTTCACATATATAATAAGACATAAATTTACACAATATTTATGAAGCAACGTTCACTCGTAAATTGTTTATTCAATTCTTATAGTTTTGGCTTAAGTATCCCAACTACATCCATGGAAACAGTATAAAAATCTCACGACCAAATAAAGATATACTTTTACATTTGTAAAGTTTTCCTTTCTCTTTATGAACACAATTCCTTTCATTCTCTTTATAACAAAGAGGCACAGTGACTTGTAAAATACTTTTTGTTTTCTTTGATTTTGGATTTAATATATAGACTTGCTTACTAAATACATACATGTTCTGTATAGTATAGGGATATATAAAGAGTATTATCTGAATCTTACTCGATGTGTAAATCCTTAAATCCATTGAAAGGTCACAGATTTATGTAAAGTAAACTCTCACATTGTGAACGAATTTCTGGCCAACAACTCAATAGATAACTTAGGATAACCACGATATTTATCTGATATGGCTTCGGATGACTTCATTTTTCCTTCCAAAACTCGAATTAGAACTTCGAGTCACCCGTTTGCAGTTAATAAAAGTTAATAAATAAGAATTCGCAGCGAGAACTGAAATGTTCTCAAGAAAGTGTACTATATTAAAGGAGCCTTTGAAAGCAATACTACAAAAATGTGAACGAATAATAAATATATAAAACTAGCTGACCCGGCAAACGTTGTTTTGCCTTCAAAATGAATTGCAAAAATCTCATCTCCAACGCCATCTATCACTTCAAATAAAACCTTTTAAACCTTCCGGAATACTCTACCAATAATTTAAGACCAAAATGAGCCAAATATAGATAAGATGTATGTGTTTAATTGATCAATTTTTGGTACATTTTTGATAGCAGGTACTTCTTAGTTTTAATGGAAGAGGAATAATAATTTTAAAATATATTAAAATATAATTTTCCAACTGGATGTTTCGAAAAATAGGTATAAATCAGGCAAACTAAGTTCACCATAAAAATCACCCCAATTGAACTTTCAAAATTCACTATCGATCTGTTTAACTTATTTGAAAATGATTTCTACTTTACATCAACACAAAAACTCTGCAATAAGTTTAATCGTTATTGCATGAGAAATCCGGTATTGTTATCCATTTAGTGGTTTCAAAACCGGCGATCTGGTAAGGCCATCAGCTATTAAATACCTGTCATCTGAAGTGTTATTTGTTTAGTCAAACGTTTGCCATTTACGAATATGAATTGTTTAACAACCGGAGAATGCGTAAATAGATAAAACTTACTACAAAATTGGTGATTCAAACGTGGGCACTTTTCTTGCATTACGGAGTGATTGTGGGCGCCATAATCAACCTACTGTGCAAGGAATCAGCAAGATTATAAAGAAATTTTAAGGGACTGGAGGCGTTACAGATGTAGTCAGGCCTGTGCATCATTGTAATGTAGGCACTGCCGAAAATATCGCTTCTATTAGTGAAACTGTGGCGGGCAATGTAAATTTCAATTCAGAACACTATGACCGTATATTAACCCGCTTTTTTGGCCTGCAATTGAAAATCATGAACTGGATGATATATGGCTTCAACAAGACGGTGCCAAGAGCTGTACAACACGACTGGTTTGAGTGGCATTCGTGCACCTAATCCGTAATATTTTTTCATTAATTCAGCAACAATTTATCTGTAGTTTTCACTCGTGTTATTGCCAAGGGAAATGTTCACGATGCTCTTGGAAGACTTCCAGGCTGCATATTCTTCCTTCAATAAACATTGTAAAAAATCGTCATCATTCAATAGCTTCCTGATCTGAGGACCAACAAATATGACTTTTTTGATTTGTTACATGCCCCTCTGTGGCACTAGGTTGGCCTTCCGGCTACTCGTCGGCTCTCAGGCTGGTTCTCAACCCGCCATAATTCTAGCCCGAGAGCCGACGAGTAGACGGAAGGCCAATTGACCACGAATATCAAGCAATTTGATACTGTTAGACTTTTTTTTGTGAGGCTACATCAAACGCCGTGTTTACGCAGATAAACCCCAAACGTACCGGCCGAAATGTGCGAAAAAGGGGTCGAAAACTATCCCATAATGATCCACAGCTGCAACTAATTCAGAGGCGGTCATTTAAATAACATTGTATTTCGTACATAATGTTAAGGTCCGAGCTTTACAATGAAATAACAGTTTCATCAAAATCATAGCTTTATGTGTAATTTATTTAACTTCACTATTGAAATCGGCAAATGGATAACCCTTTACTTACGCCCACTAATTATTTAATCATAAAAACATGTTTGGAAAAATATTCTGTTCTTTCTTTCCTTTTTGTTTTCTACCGATTGAAAACGGATACCTCAATGGCATGCACGTCCATCACGCTACCTCCGTCCAGAATAGTATTGCCGCTATTCAAAAATTTGTCGAGAAAGGCCAGATAAATGGAAAGAGAATTCATGGATTTTGTTTGCATCACTAAGTACGACTTTCCTCAACTCGAACTCAACAAATATGAATGAACAACCTAATGTGGGTGCGGCTGAATTTTCTTCTTTTTAAAACGTTATGCCGTGCCGTTATGAAAGAAAATTCAGCCGCACCCTTATCAAGTTGTTCATTCATACATATTTGCTAAGTTTTTGGCCGGAAAGTCATATACAGTGATGCAAAACCCATTAATTTTCTTTCCATTCATTTGGCCTTTCTCCACAAATTTTTGAATAGCGACAAGACTACTGTAGACGGAGGTGCCGTGATGGACGCCCATGGTTTTTTTTCTTTTGCTTTTCACCAAACGTCACGTGAATAATTTCACCAACAGCCCTTCAAATTTTTAAAATAAAATTTCACCTTTGAAAAAAAAAACTGTATAATTGAATAAAAATAAAAAATGATCAATTAATTGCTTCGAACAATGTAATAGTCTTATTTCCATTATTTCACACCAAAGCTGCCTTAAGGCGAGGATGCCCTTTATGACTACAAGTATTCACCATCATACTGGATGATATGATGGGCGAAGTTTTTTTTCAGGAAGAACAGGAATTACATGGAGTCTTTAATCCTAACTTGAGGATTTGGATTATGCGGATTATATTTGTCTACTCTCGCACAAGATCTTCAACATGCAAGCAAATTTAGAAGAGCTGGAAAGATTAGTGCACAATGTTGAACTTGGCACAAATAGCAAGAAAATCAAAGCTATCAGAATTAACAACGTTAGCACAGCAAACATCATGCTACAAGATCAACCTGTCGAAGACGTAAAAGCTTCTGCTATCTAGGCAGAAGAGTGACGACGAATAGTGGCGCAGAAACAGACATAAATAACAGGCTCAACAAAGTGAAAGCGGCATTCAGACGACTACAATCAGTATGGGGAAGCTCACAAGTATGCAGACGAATGCATGTTCTATTGCACGGAAGTCAAACCTGGCTAGTATCGAACACCATTACGCCAAAGCTACAGGTACCTATCAACAAGTGCCTCAGAATAACGCGCAGGATATTCTGGCCTAATAACATCAGCAACACAAATATCTGGAACCTAACTAACGAGGAACCTATACTGAAACAAAAAAAACGTAAAAACTAGAGTTGAATCGACCACACCATCGGAAAGAAGGCGGACCACATCAAAAGGATGACACTGGAGTGGAATCCTTTAGGCTCAAGAAACAGTGGTCGACCAAAGAATACCTGGAGATACACGATGCTCCAAAAACTAAGACAGGGCAGTCTTACATTTGAAGACCCAAAAATATCAGCAGCAAACCGAGTAAGATGGAGATGCTTTGAGGAAGCCATATGCTCCTAAGAAGAGGAAAAAAAACTAAACAGCCAATTTTAAAGACCACCTCGCAATAACTAAAACCAGACGCATAACATTAGCATCTGCAGTTAAAGCTGAAACCATGCTGACTTTTCGCGATGAAACTCTGTGCAAAAAAAAAATGATAGAAATGAATAAAATCACCAGATTTTTATTTTGTTTTCTATTTCCTTGGTTTCCAACACTAAAGTCGGAATAATTTACATTTTTACTTAACAAAATAATCGATAAGAAATGAAATAATAACATAATAATAGTTATAATTTTGAAAGGCTATTATCAAACGTATTATGACGTAAAAAGACAAGTTATTTCGATTTCAGTGTTGGAAACCAATTCGAAAAAAGGTGGCAATGCCGTTAATTCGGAATAGTTTTGGAATTTTAAACCTTCTGGATTTCATACGCCAAAAAGAACCTAATTGGAGTCTAAGCTCCAAGATAACTGCAAAGTGTCGAAAATTCTACAATATCTATGCTTCAACGTCGGCAGCCGAGTCGAATATTTAAGGAAAAATTTCATGTTCGATATTCGGTGGAATCATTTTAGTGTGATGTGTAATGACTTCCTCAAGTCAAACGAAACCGTTACTCGGACCCCCTATCGGACAGAAATGGTGACATCAAGCAGGGCATTCAAGACACGACAATAGTATTCTATTGCATAATAATGTTCGTTCATGGTAGAAACATAGCCAGAAACCCTTATTTGGGAAGACATTGTCCATTCCGATTATCATTCGTTCCCATCAATAACACATCACATGGAGATACTAAAAATAAGGTCGATACTAGGATAGGCTCAAAATATGAAGTTTTCTATTAACGCTTTGTTAGAAATATAGGAAACAGTAAGGCTAGTGATGGATAATATTTACGATAAAGCAAAATATACCATTTTTATCAAAATGTATGACCATCCTTGGAAATTCGCTAACATGAAAACCTTTACAAATATTTAAATGGTCTTCATAGATAATCGACATTTTTTGCAAACATTCCTGCTGAAAGTGAACGTTCAGCATAAATGTTGCACATTTGAATGAACAAGTTGTAAATTTTAGGTACCAAGTCTTATGGTCTCAGCGCTCCGGTTTTAGAAACATCCGTTACCTACGCAAAATATCATTCTTTACGTTGTGTAATAAATTGCACTTTCAAACCACTGTACGACTGTAACATATTTCCACTGAAGCTTTAACAAAATTTCTCATCCGAAAATTTTCCATTGTTGGCCCAACGAACAACAGCGAACAAAACCACTAATTGCAACGCACGTGTTCACTAACAGTGAACACAAAAGAAGAATAACTTCTTTCGCCGTGATTTGCCGTTCTTCGGATGATTTATTATGTGTTATATTCTTTCAGTCCGGAACGTGAAATATGTGCGTTCAGTCAAGAATTAATGATGTGCAAAAGGTCTAGGATAAACAAGGAAAAAGGCTGATACTCGATATGATGTTGTTGACGCGTGTAAACTTTAATATTTTAATTATCGAAAAATCATTGAATTGGATAAGGGAAAGAGTGGGGGGAAATATTTGGGAGGAATATATTCAAATATTAACAAAAGAGTCGATTAAAATACAATTAGGGACCCCTTTAATGGAAACAAGTAGAAGTACAACGACGTCGTATGATTGTCAATTAATTTGCATTTATATTACTTTTTAGAAACAATCCGTGATTTAATAGCCCTCAACAGCTTCAAAATTTAATGTATTATATTATGCAAAATGTTAAAAGGGAAGCCGGTACAAATCGAATCGGCTCGAACTCGGGACAATCCGTTTGTTAGACGGACGCTCTAGCTGCTGCTCCAAAACATAGCAACAACATAGCAAATGTTGCTCAATGAACGAATTTCAAACTCATTTAAGAAATTCATATATTCGTTTAAATACAGCCACAGTCAAAAGTATTTACATAAACCTAAAATTTGTGGGGGTTTTCCTACAACGGCTTCGTTTGCTGTTGTTTAAAAACTGATTTAAAAACAGTTGTTGTTTTTTAACTATGTAGAATGTGCAAAGACAACAACAAAAAATTTAGACAATTAACGCAAAGTTTCATACTAAAGCAATCGCTTGCATTTGTGTCATTTTGCATCAAAATTATTTAAACACATATTTTTTTTTATTTTTATTATTTTTTTGCGTCAAAAGTATTTACGCGTCATAAAAACTATTAGTTACGAGGACGATCTCAAAAGCAGATGACCTAACAAAGAAAACACACAAAAGTTTTTGAACATAATTTCCTTTTAGCTCGATACACTTTCTCCAGCGATAGTCAATAGCTTCTATGCCTTGTTCATAATAAGATCTGTCAAACTCATTAAAATAGCCATCAACTGCAGACTCCACCTCTTCACTTTTGGCAAATTTTTTACCACCGAGCCATTTTTCCAGTTTAGAAATAGAAAATAATCCGATAGAGCTAAATCTGGCGAATAAGGTGCATGATGAAATAATTCGAACTTTAATTTATTAATTTTAGATACCGTGGATGTGTGAACTGGAGCACTGTCATGATGAAACAACAATTTCTTTTTCACCAAATGCCGCCTTTTGCCATAATTTCATCACTTAAATGCTGCAATAAATTAGTATAATATTAGTCGTTGATGGTTTATACTTTCTGAAGATAACAATAGCCAAATACAGGGTGTCCGTCGGGAAAATATACTACTTTGTTTTATCGCCATTTGGGTAAACATTAGTCTTGACTGTTCATATTTGGTAGTCGTGAAGTGAAGACGTGTCAAATTTATTATGAAAAAATATTCTATAAACCAACGCGTTTTAATCGTTAAAATATTTTATCAAAATCAGTCATCGATTACTGTGACGATGAGAAAGTTACGTGAATTTTTTTGGGGAAACAATGTGCCAACAAGACGCACAATTTATCGTGTAGTGAACGGTTTCGAAGCATGGACCACAACGTACTGCAAGACCGGCTGAAAACATTACTGCTGCTCAAGAAAGTGTTCAAAACAATCCATCAACCACAATTCGACGCCGTGTTCAGGAACTTGGTCCCGGGGTTAGGGACCCGGGATGTCTGAATGATAGAGATATTGTCCGATTTAAGAACTCCTTGAGGCGCTCAGGATGGCTCAACGGGAGAAACTAGGGACATCCATATCTCTAGTGTCCGTGGTATCACAAAAGACTACACAATCAAAGTGAGTCTCTGTCTATTCAAACTGTCACACTGACCTGACCTAATATAAACTATTTTTAAGTTTAAGGGCTTAGAGATTTTGCCCATTTTCTATTACAAATTACGTACAGACATGGCTCAATCACATTACTAGGTGCGAAACTAAGTTCCCGCTGTTTGCCAATAGATGGCTCCAGCTGTAAATGCTAGTCGATTCTGCCATAACTTAAATGTCATGAGCCAAGCTTAGGCTTATGGTAAACATACCGTCTCGACACAATAGCGATTTTTTTCTGACATCATATCATTTTGATTGTGTGAATATGTATGGTTTTATGCCAAATAAACGTCATATGCGAGAAGTATTGATTTTCTTCTTTCAATCGAAGAAAACAACGGCCAAAGTTCATCGAGAGATTCAAAACGTTTAAAGAGATGCTGCTTTAAGTGGAACAATGTGTCGAGATTGGTTCGGTCGCTTTAAAGACGGTGATTTTGATGTTGAAACCTTCGAAAACACTGAACTGAAGGCATTGCTTGATCGGGATCCGTGTCCAAAGCAGGTAGAGCTTGCTTCAGTATTAGCAGTTACCCGCCAAACCATTTTCAAGCGATTGCATGCGTTGGGAATGATTCAAAACCAAGGGTGATTCAATCAAGGGAAGGGTTTTCTTCATCGTATTGTAACGGGTAGTAAAGAATAGATTCATTACAGCAACCCAAAGAAAAAAAGTTATAGCGGCTGCCCGATCATGCTTCTACGTCATCGGCTTGGCCGAATACTCACACTGCGAAGTTTATGCTCTGTATTTGATGGGACTAGGTCGATGTTATTTTTTACGAGCTGTTGAAACTAAGCGAAACCGTCACTGGGGATCGATATCGACCTCAATTAATGCGATTGAAGGAGATTAATGCGCGAGAAACGCCCACAATACGCGGACAAGGGACGAAAAAGTTATTCCTGGCATGGCAAAAGAAAAACCTACCTGGAAACACTGGTCATCCGCCATATTCTCCAGATATTACGCCGTCCGATTATCACTTGTTTCGTTCGATGGCACACGGTCTGGCTGACCAGCAGTTCCACTCATATGACTACATCAAGGAATGGCTATATTCGTGGATAGTCTCAAGAGATGAACAATTTTACCGTAACGGAATTCGAGCTTTGTCAGAAAAATGGGAAAAAGTAGTAGCTAGCGATGAGCAATACTTTCAATGAGTTATTTGTGAACATGATTTCATAATAAAGTTGAATTTTTATAAAAAAAAAACATCGAGAACTTAGTTGCACACCGAATACATGGTGAAACCTAATTCGTCTCTTTCAATGAGTATTCTCAATTTATGTTTTCTTAAGAAAACGTAAGATAAATATGATACTTTGCTGAGAATATTTAAAATTCACGTGGGACCGTTTATTTCATCATAGTTGGTGCCACTACTCTTCATCCCCTCAATCGCAAGACAGCAGTATTAGAAAAAACTATACCATTTAAATCCTACCATTCCACTCATTTATGTAGTCATTCTTGCAAATTTTATCATATATTATTTTAGAGCTCGTATCGTAATCCTTACGACAGGAGTAATTGCCAATAATTTCCCCGTAGGGTAAAAATCCAATGGAAAACACTCATTCACCACATCATAAATATGAGCGAAAGGATTGTGGTATTTAATGCCGGCAATAAACCAGTTGAATTTCTGAGAAATTAATTCCAAAATAAACCATCAATTAAACTGGAAAAATCCTATAAAGAAATTGTAATTACATTAAGGTTTCGTATTTGTAAACAAATAAAAATATTTATTCACAACTACCGTAAATCCATTCCATAAGCCAATATTATATTGAGATTCATTTCTTAAGAAGAAAACCCAAATAAATAAGAAACGAGATTATCTTAATTTAAAAATGCATAAAGCAAAAATAACAAGAATTAAGTTAAAACTGAGCATACAAATATTAAATTGAATTTCCTAATTTTTGCTAATATCGCTCCATTCCATGATCATCAATAACATCCATAAATAAATTAAATAACTTTTGTGGTTCTGTGAACAACTTATTGATGTCAATAAATATTGTATGTTTTGCTTTCAAAGGCACTCAACAGTTGGCCACAAATTCCAGGTAAAGACATATAACATTTTCATTTGAATTATGATGTTATTCGGAATTCAAACTAATACGGAATGCATAGCTATTGCTGGCCATTGCAGCAATTTTTTGGAAATTGTAAACAGAAATATTCATTGCATTTCATTTATTTAGGCCTAACATATTTCAAGAAAGTTATGTAAACGTGTACATTATTTTATTTTAAATATCAAAAAAGGAACAGTTTAAAGTTATTTCTAGACATACAAAACTCTAGGTGTTGAATTGCGTATTCTTTTCTTGCAATCCTATTTTTTTTTTAAATTGTAAAATATAACCCTATAATGTAATAAATAAAAGCACCATACTAATATTTGTATGCCGAAGAATGTTAAAGAATTTAATTACTTTAGTTGAATACAACTAAACACTTTGAATACCAAAAGTTTCTTCACTAAATATTTATTTGCACATAAAATTTTTAACAGAAGTGGTTTCATTACAACAATTTAGAAATAATAAAAATTTTATTACCCAAAATACCAAAGAAGACAAGAAATGTGTTTACCCTCTTAAGCGTTACCTCCAATCCTTTACAATATAAACGAAATCAAAAATGAGATTAAGTTTTAAACATTTCAATGGTTTGAAAATGACTTCTTCATGGTGCCTCCTAACAATATTCACTACATACGAGGTGTGTTAAAAAAATAAGGTGAACTTTCAAATTTCGCGGGCTACGTACATTTGCCTTTCGAGTATTATTATTATGTTTTTTTTAATATTAATAAAACTCAACTCCCCACTTTTCTCAGTTAAAGAATGGACATTTAAAAAACATCTTTTTGTTCCATTCATTTTCTTTATTGGATCTTTCTTTCGAAATTTACAATAAGTATTCAAATCTTAATCCTATCTTAAACTAAAGTATCCTGCCATTCCCGGATCTTGTTTTTGGTGAGCCGAACTTTGTATCACCGGACCAAGTGTAGCGTGTCCTTTCTTTTTAGCCGTATATGACCGGGAAAATGTTGAAGGTTTTGGGCGAGTGGATTTAAGTGGGAGGACAACTTCGATACATATGACCTGCTTAATTTTCTTATTTCCTCGGAAATATAAGGAATGTTTAAATGCTTGTGTATGTTATCATTCCTAATATACCATGGAGCATCACAAATTTGACGCAGTATTCTTGATTGTCTTCTCTGTAGCTTATTTATGTTGGAAGCCGATGCCGTTCCCCACAAATCCATGCCGTGTGTTCATATTGGCTTCAATATGGTTTTGTAGATGGTGAGTTTATTTTCCAAACTGAGAGTAGACTGGGAGCCAATAAGCCGGTGGAGTTGAGCCATTTTTAATTTCAATTGTATGATTTTTGAGTCAATGTGATTTTTCTAGGTGAGACGTCGATCAAGGTGAATACCCAAATATTTGACATGGTTATGAACGGGTATGGTACTACTGTGAATAGTGAGGGCTGGGCAATTGTTCTGTCTAAGAGATAATGTAACCTGTACACTCTTAGTGGCATTTACTTTTATCTTCGACTTTTCGAGCCAAGATTCTAATGTATGTATATGAGACTGCAGTTGTCTATAAGCCATTAATGGGCAAGTGCTAATGCTCATGAATGCGGTGTCATCAGCGAAAGTTGAGATTTGAATTAGGGAATGAACAGGCATGTCAGAGATATAGATGGTATATAGGTATAGTATAGGGCCTAGTATACTGCCCTGCGGAACTCCTGCTGAAACTTTTCTTTGAGTTCAAACAGAGTCCTTAGATTTTGCTACAAAAGATCGATCATTTAGATAGCTCTCCAGCATCTTGTGGGTATTTGTCGGTTGAAAAGAGACCATTTTGTGAATAAGGCCTTCACACCACACTTTATCAAAGGCTTGGGAAATGTCTATAAAGAGAGCTGAGCAATATTTCCGATCTTCGAATGTTTTTCTGATCTGGGTTACTGTACGATGTACTTGTTCTATCGTTCCATGACCCTTGCGAAACCCAAATTGGTGCGTGGGTATTACATGGTTTGCTTCAATATGGGGGTACAACATTTGGAGAAAGATCTTTTCAAACAGTTTAGATAAAATAGAGAGTAAACTTATGGGTCGATAGGATGTCATTTGTGACAGTTCTTTTCTAGGTTTTGGGATCATTATTATTTCAGACAGCTTCCATGATCGAGGAAAGTATCCTATTCGAAGTATAGCATTAAATATAAATAAAACTAATTTGAGGATATTGTGGAGGAGTTCTGAAATCATTTTCGCTGTTATTTTATCGTGTCCAGGAGATTTATTCATTTTCTTGGATTTGTGACCATTGGGCTAATGATCGTTGGATTCACACGAGACATTGTATATTTAGGAGTAAATACTTCTTCCAGATTATCAGCAAATTCTTTCACTTTTTCATCACTACTCCTTGCCCATCCTCAATCTTTCATCCGTATTGGAGACTCCTGTGTTATAGGACGCTGTAGTTGCCTTGTGGCCTTGTACTGGCTATAGTCAGTTTTTTGTGTGGCTCCTGGACGAGATAAATAACGGGCTTCGGAGATTTCTTTTTTTCATCCAGAGTTGACCTCAGTTTTGAATTGCACTGGTCGAGACGAGCTCTGAGGTAGGGAGATCTGTGCTTTTGCCATAGTCCTCACCTTTCCTTTCCTTTTCTCTTTGATTAGGAATTCAATATGACATGAGGAGTCATTTTTTGTTTTTTCAAAAAATGTCGTTCACTGACAAAGAGCTGTGCTCAGGGCGAAAGACAACGCTTTAAGGGGTTGTGTTATTCTGCTTCCCGAAACATTTTCGAAAATAGCAGGTAGAAGGACGATAAGTTTGAGAATAGCAAAACTGCTACTTTGCTGTAATATATTCTATCAGTTCTAAACTCCTAGTGACTGAACTTATTGTGAATTAACTACATAGTCTGACAAAGCTACTATTGCTGGTTTGAAAATATAGAATAATTACATACGAGGTGTAAGGTGAATTTTCAAATTTCTCAGGCTACGTATATTCGACTTTAGATTATTATTATTTTTTATATTCGTACACTCGTCTCGAAGATATGTTGACGGTTTTATCCATATATCATGTTTAGTTTATTTGTGCGAATCATAAATAAGACAAGTGTTTTGCGTGTTCGGCGATTTTCTGCTATCGAAAAAAATGGATCAAAGAAGTTGCATCAAATTTTGTGTAAGAAATGGAATTCGGTGCTCAAAAATATTTGAAATGTTGAAATACAGTGAGAGTACTCTGAGTCAAAAAAAATGTTCACAAGTGGTACAAGCTTTCCACAGAAGGTCGAGAAGATGTGAATGACGACGCTCGCTCTGCACATCAACAACCTATGAAAATGTTGAGAAAGTGAAGAAAATTGTTATGGAGAGTCGTCGAATCATAATTAGAGAAGTTGCTGAGGATGTCGGCATATCGGTTGGCTCATGCCATGCAATGTTTTCGGAAATTTTGGGCATGAATCGTGTGGCAGCGAAGTTCGCTCCAAAATCGCGGAATATTGACTAAAATCAACGTTGCATGAGCATCGCTCAGGAATTTTTGAATGACATCAACGATGATCCAGATTTGCTTAAAAGGGTCATAACTGGTGATGAATCCTGGGGTATCGTTATGAAATCGAAACCAAAGCCCAATCATCCCAATAGAAGAGCCAAGACCAAAAAAAAAAACAAGCCAATTTCGATCACATGTCAAAGTTTTGTTCACTGTTTTCTTCGATTACCCTGGCGTAGTGCATCAGGAGTTCTTATCACAAGGTCGCACGGTAAATAAAGAGTACTACCTTGAAATTATGCGCAGCAATACGAAAAAAACTCCCGGAATTGTGGAAAAAAATTCATGGCTTTTGCATCATGATAATGCAACTGCTCACTCATCTTTGCTTGTGAGAGATTATTTGACCAAAAACAACACCGTTATCATGCCTCAGCCAGATACGACTCTTTCCTCCTACGACTTTTTCCTGTTCCCAAGATTGAAGAGACCCATGAAAGGACGCCGTTTTGCGACGATTGAGGAGATAAAAACCGAATCGCTGAGGGAGCTCAAGGCCATACCAAAGAGTGCATAACAGAACGGCTTCGAAGATTGGAAAAAAAGCTGGCACAAGTGTATTATATCTAAGGGGGTCTACTTTGAAGGAGATAACATAGAAATTGATGAATAAAGAAACATTTTTTGAGAAAAATGACAATTCAACTTATTTTTGGAACACACCTCGTATGTATATAATATTGGAAAACCTCTTCAATAGTCAATATACTTTGTATTCAAAGCCAAACAGCAAAAAAAAAAAAAACGTTAGAAAACTTTTTATTTACTCCTTCAAAGGGATAGATCGATGTATTGTCAAATGTTGGTGTTGTTTTACAACTCAATTGAAAGTGAAAGGGATTTTAATCCTTTTTTCCATCCTATTTACCTAAAAAAATAGCTCATTGACTGTTTCACGGGATAACAGTGAACTTAAACCTGTTGCCGCAGATTATGATGATATCGACAATGGTGCTATACTGTATACGTCTATAATATCATCATTATGGTATGAAGGCATGCATTTTCTTATGGCTCTGCAATGGCGAGAATCTCTTAATATATTGAATGGTAAACAATTTTTTGTTTCTTTAGTTCCTCCTTTTACATTCTTGCCAAGATACCATCATAAAAAGTTGGTCATAATAATAAATATTTACTATCGAAGATGTAAAATAATTTTAAGGCTGATAAAATCTAATATGTTTGTTATACCAAATAAACTTTTTGAATTCTCCATATACAAGCAAGCACTGGAATACAAATTATACTTTAATTCAATTCAAGTTTAAGATTGAGTCAAGGATTTAATCATGAAAAGTTAGCGTATCGCAATGATTTAAGTATTAGAAAAAAATAGTTGCTTATATTGGAAAATAAAGCCTGAATCGCCGTTTCCTGGGCAAGATGTGGCTGCACAAAGTTAAGATATCATCCCCTTAATTTAACTCATAAAATAGTAAACCAACACGACAACCACCATCGATTATAAGCTTTTTGTAAAAGAAACGAAAATGATTGGTTTTCATTTATCTTTTTCCTCAATCTTTCGATCAATCGCTGATAGAATCTCAAAATAAATCCAATAAAAAACGAGACCGATTAATTTCTCCACTCGCTCAAATACTAAAGTTTTGGACGATTTTAAGGAAATACAATAAAATGACAAGAAGTCAACCATAAATGCGAAACAACCAAAAACAGTTAAAACAGGTTGTGATATCCTCGTATTATTCGTTGCAACTGAATACAAACATTCTTATTCATCGTTTCACATTTGATGTCTTGATTTTTGTCAATAGACAGAATCTGATTTTTCTTTTTTTTTTGTGAGAATTGCACATTTTTTGTGTTTCGTAAATTGAAACTATTCATTTGTACCAGAATTCTAACGGCAGGCAAAGGGTTATCCTTGGCAATATTTAAGAATTCCTTGATAGTGTAATACCAATTAAGATTATGTAATTGCTGAAATATACAGGAAAATGTACAGCTAAGTTCGATACATGCTGTGAAAGCCCATAGTACATATTTAAAAAATAAATACAAAAGGTATGGTTAAAATAAATCTAAGGCATTGTAGAGTAATAAATGGAGTTTATTTTTTAAAAATAACATCATCTAAATGGTGACCGCCTCTACGACGGCACTCCTCTAACCGCAAACGAAAATTATTGAAAACTTTCTTCAGTAATACTGGTGTAATGGCTGCCATTTCACCACGAATATTCTCCTTGAGCTGAACGATGTTTCTTGGATTATTACTGTAGACTTTGTGTTTGAGGTATCCCCACAAAAAAAAGTCAAGAGGCGTCAAGTCTGAACTACGTGGGGGCCATGGGATATCACATCTTTTCGAAATCAGTCTGCCAGGGAACATCTGCTTCACCACCGCCATGGAGTCATTTGATGTGTGACAGGTAGCTCCATCTTGTTGGAACCAAGTTCTGGAATTCACTATTCTTGAACTTTCAATTTCTGAAGCCAAAAATCCGTCCAACATCTCAACATAGCGTTCCGTATTAATCGTGACGTTTTGGCCCCGCGCATTTTCGACGAAAAAAGGACCAATTATTCCTCTGCCAGAGATTGCTGCCCATACTGTCACTTTAGGACTATGTAATGGTTTCTGGTGTTTGATTTTGCGATTTTCACTGTTCCAGTAACGACAATTTTGACGGTTTACGAACCCATTCATAAGGAAATGAGCCTCGTCAGAGAAAAGGATATTGTCAAAATTGGAAAATCGATTAAGCATTTCATTAGCAAATGCGAGCCTTGCTATGAAGTCAGACTCTTTCAATTGTTGTGTTAATTGCAGCTTATATGGATGCAGTTTAAGATCCAATGTTAAAATTCGTTGCAAACTTCGTCGCGATAATTGTAAGACAGACGATCTCTTGCGAGTCGACATTTGTGGATTTCCTCGTACTGACTCCATAACTCTCTCAACATTGTCTTCGTTCCTAGATGTTCTTGGGCGACCATTTGCTTGTGGTTTAAATGTTGAACCGGTCTCTTCAAAACGCTTTACCCATAATTTAATTAAATTAGCACTCGGAGCTTCACTAATTCGCCGTAGTCCATATTCAGAACAATATAGTCGCCTAGTAGCAATATATGAACGAGAGTTCTCGTAAAGTGCGCGCACGCAAAATGCGCGACGCTTCCCGTCGAAGTGATTCATAGCGGCTGAAACTCCATGAGCCCGCCAACCTAACGATATACCCATTTTTTTAAACTTTAATATTATTTTTGGGCTTAACCGCACGTGAATATCTTTTATTATTGTAGAGGGTCAGGTCACGCAAAGGAACAAGTTGCCCGCCCAAATTCTCCGAACTGGCTAGCTTGCCGAACACGTGCGTAATGTTCTTGACACGGGCCATATTCACCTTTGAAATTTTATTCGAAAACAAACCCATTTTTAAACCCACCGCTACATGTCCCACGTTCTTTTTCCAAATCCCCCGCTGTTCGTACCTATGAGTGACAGAATAAATATGCGATGATTTTTTTCTGTTGACAATATCATTGAGACACTTTGTTATGTTATTTTCATGAACACTCGAAAACAGTGTCACTCATCAAACAAACTACCTTTAGTAAAGTCCCAGAATTTCAGTCTACTTTGTACTTTGCTGACATTTATTTGGCTAACTTTCCATTAACATTTACAGCTTCTTTAAAATTTACAACTAAATTAAGTTTTTACAGCAATGACATTGAAAATGTTGTATGTTTTCCATCATTGAAACATAAACTGAAATAAAAACATTAAAAAATTCATAAAATCCATAACATGATTACTGTGAAAAACCCTTTGAAACTCTTGAATAAAAAAAATCGAAACGATATTATTAATTTACTCCCTTTAACGAATAGAGGAGTCAGCAAAAAAAAAAACTAAATTTCACAGTTTCAAAGAATTAATTAATTTAAATGCGTCGGCATAAAATCTAATTAAAGGGCTTAAAATTTATATTTAAAAGCATGTACAAAATGTGTTTTGTGTAAACTTTTAAGACCTGCTGGAAACGTATTAAATATGACAAAGGTAACTTAACACTTATTAAAAGGATTTTACAAAAGAGTGCCACTTAAGTGCTGATAATTTAATCCAACATCATGAATTTATTTATGTCCTTGTCTTTTATCTTTCACAATTCACTTTCAAGTAGCGATAGCCCAATACTGATTTCTAAATTGCCAGATATTACACATTTGCTCTAGTTACATGTTTTAGTAATGAGATTTAAATTAATTAATTTCTAAGAGTTTTCCACTGAAGATTTTTGTGCTCATTTTATCTAGCGAAATTAAATTCAGAGAAGCCTTATGATTTATTAATCAAAGGATTTTCTAAAAAGTTATTCGTGAAGTGTCTTCTTAGTACCTTCTTTAATTTAAGTTTACATTTCAATAACAAATATTTACAAAGAACTGCTGTGAAAGTTAACTATTTTAAAGAAAATTCGTCAATATTACATTCTTGAAAGTCCTTTGAAAGCAACAAAAAACTCTCCATAGAAAAAGAAGGCAGTGCCTTAAAATGAAAACGGTGAAAACAAGTAATGAAAAAAGGCTGAAAACTCTCATGTACGATGATGATGATGATGACGATAATGATATTACTAACATAGTCGACAGTAACTTTGTCATCAGCATCCTCGACGGTAACAATTTAAAGTGTTTTCACCGCCTCTTCAAAAGAGAAAAACTTCAACTCCTGTTCATCCCCAATTGAGTGGTAAAACAACAAAAGGTCTCACAATAGATTGCCATCTCTCTTTGCAGCAGGAAAGTGAAGAAAAAGTCAAACAAAAGCTTTCCACTTTATTTTATTCTTTTTCTTTTTTTTTTGGCGAATTGAAAAGTATATATAATATTGAATATTTAAAAAGGTTTGACATTATGGTAACATATTGTATAATATTCATACTGAAAACCCTGAATAATGTGTACTGTTGAAGGGTCTGTTAAGCAGGTTTTCCCCTTGTTGTTTTTCTTTTGTTGAATATTGGAACGATTTCAGCATTATTTTCTGTTATTCCTTTTTCTTCAAAATCAATTCAATTGAAATGCCCCAAATAACTTGAAAATTTAAATTACAAAAACCAATCAATGACTATTTTCCAATTTTCTTCGCATTATGGGAAATGTATATCAAAATGTTATGCTGTAGAAATTTTTAAAAACAAAAGAATGATAATAATTTCATCCTTTTAGTGCTGTGGGAGACAGTGGCAAAATGTTGGGCACAAGCGAATATCTTGCTCATGGTCTTGGGTATCGTCCCCAAAACGAAAATGTAACTTTCAACGTGATATAGACGAACTCTTCGAGCAATCGAGTAGGCGGTAAATCTAGCAACAGCCTCTTAAACTATTACTGGGAATCGTCATTAATCCATTTTTTACCACCAATCGAATCCGTTGAGAAAGTTCGACGTTAAGGACGTACTATGCATAGGGGGATACAAAATTGGTTATAAAATGTTTTTGATTGTTATTCAGAAAACTGAAGTAATTTCGGAGGCATCTTTCCTCTTCTTAGGTGGTGACTGGAACAGACATCCTTATCCACTATACACTGACAGTAGAAAATAATTCCGAGCGCTTCGATCTTCTGCGCTTCTCCTTCAATTCGTCACACAAAGTTTCGATAGTATTTCAAAAGCCTGGTCCTTCCAATGGGGTTTTGGTCGCCCTCTTCTGCGCCGTCCATCGAATTCGTTGTCGAAAACTTTCCATACCGGAGCATTTGGGTTCATCCCCACAACATGACCCAGTCAGCGCAATCGCTATATATTAATGCGTTTGTCTACGCCGATGTCAGCATATAGCTCATACAGCTCATTGTTCATGCGACGCCGATATTCTCCATTAACGATGATGGATCCCTATATTTTCCGAATTATTTTCATCTCGAAAACTGCCGCTTGCGTCATAACCCAGGATTCTGCGCCACATAACAAGACAGGTAGAACCAACGTCTGGCACAGTCGGATTTCCGTTTGTCGAGAGAAGGTTTTATCACTAAATCGCTTGCTTAGTTCATAGTAACATCTGTTAGAAAGCAAAACTCTCCTCTTTATTTCCATGCTGACATCATTCGTTTCGTTTACAGCGGAACCGAGGTAGATGGTAGAGGTTGTCGACATTCACACAGCGTCTGAAACGAATAGACTCTTTGTTCGTTGAAACCAATAACTTTGTTTTGTCCTCATCTACCACCAGACCCATTTTCGCTGCTTCCTTCTCGATACTTGAGAAGGCTGTAGTAACATCTTGCAATTTTCGGCCAATACTGTCCGAATTTCGGAGGCATACTATTGTCAAAATCTGAATGTCTACTTTTTGTAATAGTTTAATGTTTGTGTTATTAATTGTGTAATTAATTTAAATATTCCCATTTAGAATATGCTGATCCGTTAGGTCTTTCCTCAAAGACAGTCTCTTCAGCTACACTATTTTCGTATCGTAGAACAATTAATCAATTTTGGCCGATGAATTGAAATTCCATTTTTCTCTTAGTACAAATATCGAAAGGCGAAAATATAAGGGCAGTGTTGAGTGGTAAATTTACTATTCAGTATATTGCTGTATTCCTTAAGCCTTTACTTCCTTTGATCAACGATCTGGCAACTATTTACGCTGTCCTTCGCGCTGTACCTTAGACCATGTCTCTCTCATTTGGCACAAACCCACAAACAGAATCTAAATTTGTTATAAAAATTAGCGCCAGGCACAATTGTGAGAAAGATTTATAAAGGGTGGCGCATAAGTAACGTTAACGGCGACTATATTGAATGCGTTCCTGTGCATCATTTGGTTTTAACTCGTGAACCAATTGGATTTTATATGGGAAAAGATATAACATATGTAAAATTCTTTGCAAAGACCGCCTAGACATCTCTAACTGCTGAGAACGTCGCCTAGTGGAAGTTTCGGGGTTTTCCTCAATACTTGCTTGCACTCGAGCCATGATCATTGCATTTCGAACTGCACGAGGTCCTCCGGCACGCGTAAGATCACAGACAGCCCTTTGTTGCTCAAAACGCTGAACCAATCGGTAAATTGTTGGAGCGCTACGAGCATTTCGAACATGAAAGAAATTTCGATATGATCTGAATATTCGAATGCTGACTTTCAAGGTAAAATTGAACAACTTTGGTTCTTTGTTTTGTGCTAAGCCTTTCCATTATAAATTTCCCAAGTATTATTTAGTTAATTCTGTAAAGAGAGGAAAAACAAAGACTTAAACAAAAAATTTATTCACTGATCAAATCTTAACGTTCCTTATGCGCCACCCTACTCGTATATAAAATTAAATTGAATTTTCTATGCAATAAAAAATAAATAAATAAAATACATTGATTAAGAAAAAAGTTATTCGAATTTCTTATTGTAGCACAATTGGTGTGTCTCCCTGTAGTTGACAATGATAGTTTAAACGAAATGTTAGAGCACATTTAACACATTAAGCTTTGCCTCTTAAAAATCTTAAATTTTTTACTCTCCTTCAATTCAATTGTTCAATCTTCATGTGAAAGACTTCGCTCTCAAAATCTTCCATAAAATCAACCTTTGTAATGGTAATATTCACTATCCTTCACAAAAGAAAGAAACCACTGTGAAAAAAATTCACTTTTTTAGACTTACTTCACTGGGAATCATTCCGAAATTAAAAATTCTAATTAATTATTTTTCCATATCCTAAGAGTTTCGGCACAAAATCAAAGTTTTTTCAAGCATTTTCAATCGATATGAAACTTTCAAAATCCTATCTTGATAATGCAATATGAGTTACTTGAATTCAATAAATGAACGAGTTATACGATAAATTGCAACAACTTCTAGCTTCACATTTGTTCCCTTCGTATTTACCCACCAAGAAGAAGCAAAGCCTTTTGACATCTCCTCCTGTTTCATTACTTTATCGGAGTGTGTAGTCTCTTCAACAAGGGTCGGTTACTGTGTAGCATCCTTTTTGCTTTTGGGAAGTAAAGGTAAGCTCATAGCATTGAGGCGGTGGATGAGACTGTCAGTATGCTACATAGTCAGTTAGTGATAACATCATTATTATGTTCAACATCTGGAAGCTGTTGATCTAACCATACTTGGGTGTTTTTACATTCTTTGTATTTCATTCTGTCTTTATTTTTGTCACAGACTATGACTCTGTGTTGAAATTTGTAACAATTTGAAGTAGGTGAATTTGAAAAGGAAACATATTTTATTAAAGAAAACTAAAATTTACATTTGTTTTGCCTTTCACACAAATATTTACCCCCTAGAAAAATACGTTTAATTTAACAACAAATCGAACCTTTAAAAACAATCAGGTAGACAATATCAACAATGTTTTACATACTCAGCCATCTTCAAATTAGTTTTCGATACATGTAGAGGAGTGGTTTTAGAAAGTCAACGATTATACGTAATCGAAATGTAGATATTGGACAAATATATAATAAAAGAAAATATTTATGGAATTTGATATAACGATGTTTTCTTAAATTTGTAAAAGAATATGTGTATACTGCATACTGGAAATTGTATTTTCCCCCCCATCAAAAACTGTACAATTTTTCAAAAAGCTTAATTTTATTTCATTAACTGTATTTATGGATAATTCCTTGCAGACAAAAAAGTCAAATATATGTGTACCTTCCATAGCTTCAAGTATAGACAAAACAAACTGAACCAATTCTGGGGAAACAAATTCACAGAGAGGATGAATTATTTTTTTGAATGATTGCACTATGCGAACGTAGCAAAATGTAGCATAATTGTAGAAATTTTTTTGCGCATGCAATCAAAATTTTCCTACCAAAGGTTTTCCAAAATAAGCCAAACCAATATAGAAATTTCGGTCAGAGCACATATATCTTTACCCAAAAAAAAGAAATGTGCGGACTGGCAGAACAGGCGTGGTTCTTTTCAAATATTACTCTGAATTAATGCACATTAAATGTTAATTAAAACCAATAAAGCTTTCTGCTTAAAAATTAAAAAAAATAAACCATTCATTTTTCCAAAATTGACCTATTTGTTTGGTTGTGCCAATTGAAATGTACAACGGAAGGATAATATTTCGATAAATCTTCAATTTCATATGAGAGATATGCCATTGCCGTTCATTTGAGTGAGCAATCGTTCATCCATTGTGGCAAATGTTTGGATTCTGATTCTCATAAATCTTCCCGTAAATTCAGGTTCTGGTTCTCATTAATATTCTTAGAGATTTTCAAATACTTGGAATGGAAATTGCAGCATGACAACGCGCCAATCCACACAGCAAGAGTCGTCGAATGTTGATTTGAAAGCCAAAATGTTGAGGTTGTGAACTGGCCGCCTTATTCTCCAAACTTAAACATTATTGAAAACGCCTGGGGATGCCTAGTATGCAGGGTGTACGAATCAGGCAAGCAATATTCAAGCAAAAGTGAACTCAATAATGGAATTAAACAGGCCTGGTCGAATATTTCACTGGACCTAATCAAAAAACTGTGTGTTTCTTTACCGAACAGAATATATGAACGTATTTTCAACCAGGGCGGAAGCACCCACTACTACATTTTACTTAAAATACTTATTTTTAAATAAGATGTAAGCAAACAATAATGCTTTTAATTTAGAATTAATGTCTTCGTATATAATCTAATTTTTGTGGGGGGTCTACTCAAATGAACCAAAAACTGAAATTGAATTTCTGACTTTTTCTTTTGCGTTTAATATTTTAGCACTTAATTCATTAAAATGGAAGAAATTTTATGTTATAGGATTACAGCAAATACGTGAAATATGATTTATAGAAGCACAACCAGTTCGTTATAATTATTATTTTGGAAAAAATCGAGATTAGAAAAATATTTAAAGGGGGTGCTGTTCAAGTAAGCGGCACTTTTGCCAGTCTTTAACTATCTCTAAAAGTATTTACGTGTTCCGTATTTTTCATCATAAATTTGCATATAAGTATTCCGAAATGTTTTTTTTTTTTTTGCATAGATTTCATTCTTGGCCACAGTGCTTTTTAAGAAATGGTAACAACAAAAACAATACCTCAAGGGGAACGAGTAAAAGTGAAACACGAAGCTTAGTCGAAGTAAAAAAACCAATTGTTGTCATTAGTGACCTACCCATATTCGCAAAGAGAAATATTGTCTATTCCCCACAGTGATACTGCAGCAGTTTGTATTTGAATGCCTTTCAACGTATGTATGTTGGATAAGTATGATCAGATATTTCTCTGTTTAAAACTGATGTTTTGGTAGATCAGTGAGTTGGTGCCCACTGGAATAGGTAACACTTGTACAAGCTCATAAATGTTATAAAGACGCCTGGGTGACATCAACATCTGTTTACCCAAATGAATTCATCTGTTTTCTTCTAAAGACCACAGGGACTTATCACTATTCATGTCACTCATTCTTTTTTATTAGTTGGGGCTCTTATAATTGCGCATAATGTTTTTGAATGGCATAGAAGCAGGACAAAAACCTCCCCATCGGATATAAACGGGTCCCGCCAATATCTCCTAACCGCCGATATCATCTTCAAGAAAGTGAAGAGAAATCACATTGAAAAGAAAGAAACAAAGAAATTAATTTTTTTTTTTTTTTTTTTTTTTTGTGCTACTTTTCGTATCTTTTTTTCGAGGTTCGAGCCATTTTACCTAAAAAAATCCCTTCTTATCGCGGATATCGATAACAAGATCACCGATTTTCGTGATATTATTTTTACTAGTCTGATTTTTTTATCTTTTTTATGCCTAAATATAAGAATTTTCAAAAATTTTCAAAAAAATGAATGATCAATCGGTCAATAATATGACAATTTTTATATACAGAATGCAACACAAAATATTCTAAACGCCTCAGTCTTGTGGGTGGTTACTGAATTGACGGTATCTTCAGCCACTTACTTACTTAAAAACATTATGAATTTTGAAAGATGTTTTCTCGACCTTAAAGGTAATTTGTGGTAGATTTTTTCCCATCAAAAATATAATATTTAAATTATACAGGGTGGGCCATAAGGGTGTTGGCGGTTTAAATATTCAATTAAAAAAAAAACTACGAAACATAAAAAAAATATATTTGTATTTTTAAAAAGTAGAAGCATGGGAATTTTTAAGACTTAAAAATAATGTCGTCCAAATGGCTTCCCTCGACTGCTTGACACTCTTGGAACCGAAGTCACAAATTTTGGAAAACTAGTTGAAAATTTGTTCTCGGTATTTTGTTACTTTCCTGAATAATGTTCCTCTTCAACTGCTCTAAATTGGTCGGATTATTCTCGTAGACTACCGATTTGAGGTAGCCCCATAGAAAATAATCGCATGGAGAGAGATCGGGGCTACGTGGGGGCCATTCAATATCCCCCCTTTTCGAAATGAGTTTTCCAGGAAAAACTTTTTTCAGAAGCTCTATGGATACCCTAGCCGTATGACATATGGCCCCATACTGTTGAAACCACATCCTCGAGGTATTGCCTTGAAATTCTTGCAAAGCTGGCACCAAAAAGTCTGCTAGCATGTTGCAATAATTGTTCGCTCTAACCGTCATCGCATGCCCTCTTTCGTCCTCAAAAAAGTATGGTCCAATAATACCGGTTGACGTTATCAGAAACTGGGCGACCACGAACCGTAATTGGTTGAGCCGGTTGTTTCGAACATTCTGATCCATTTTCGTATCACATTGGCGCTTGGAACTTCACTTAAATCGTGTAAACCGTGTTCATGCCGATACAAACGTCGTGCAGTAATCACTGATTTATTGTTTTCGTAATACGCTCGGACACAAAATGCACGCTGCACTCCCGTGTACGGCTCCATGGCGACTAAATTTCCAGGGAGCAGCGCAGCGAACAACATATCCCCCCGCCACGCGGCGCCGCGCGTTACCGAGAAATTGAAGAATTAAATCGCCAACACTCATATGGCCCACCCTGTAGATAAATTTACTTTGAATTTAATTAATTTTAAACTATACGTACTATTATAAACGTTAAACGTATTGCGATATTTATTTTTCTTTGCGCTCAATCGTCCTGAATTTTTGTAAATAATAAAATCGTAATTTGCCCAATTATGATTATATTTCTTGTAATTTTGAATTAAGAAATTGAAGAATATTTAATGTATAATATTTGTTCGTATTGGACAGAGACCGCCATGAAGGCCTTACCCACGGTGTGCTAATCGTACTGGATGTATTAAAATGGGATTGCCCGCGCCCCCCTGAGTAGCCAAGTTGACTTGGACTATCTTGGAATAGGAGCCGAAGATTTGGGGAGTATGATTCATTATTCTAGTAGAGAATATATTTTCCATTGACGTAGGCGAAACCCATATTACACCTCTACTATACTATGGGTCTGTAGCATCCCGTTGTAAAAGGCATTCAAGCACAACGACTCTACCAGTGATTTCGGTTTCAACCAACAATCTGCGTGATGCTCCCACTAGGGGTCCAACACCAAATGATCAGCCGAAAACTCTGTCAGTCACGGGGCCTTCTAATCCCCACGCTACCCGTCAAACTCACCGCAAAGTATGGAATTGGTAGCCTTACAGCAAGAAGAGTACAGACTGGAAATTTTTATACTCCGGCGAGTGCGGAAACCTTAGGTAGCTGGAATGGTCGATGCTACATTGCAAGGATGCAGACAGTGAAAAACTCCAAAGTCCTTCTGCTCGGCGATAGTGAGCGGCAACGATGACATATATATGTAGACATAGAATTGCCATGCCTGCGCGTACTCTTCGAGAGATCGAAAAAGACACAGATGACAAGGCACGTACTCAAGAAGCCTACGCGTGTAAATGCAATCGATACCAGACAAGAGCTCTGATCAAACCCTATATTGACCTACTGCCAGTTTCAATCCCTTGCAGTCCAGCGACTGGTGCCCCTGCAACAAGCAAAAACAAGCAGTTTGGACAGTAATATTGTGGCTATTTCTTGTGAAGAATTGCTTATTTTGGGAAAATATTCTAGAAATATATCCGAAACTTAACAAGAAATAACCAAGATTTTATTGTGCAAAATGAGATACTATTTTACAGTGACTGATGCCCCTGCAACAAGCAACAGCAGGTTATTTCTTATGAAGTTTCGGTTATATTTCTAGAATATTTTCCCAAAATATGGGATTCTTCTTAAGAAATAGCCACAATATTACTGTCCAAAATTGTCAAAAACAATAAACGTTAAAATTATTCAACTGCTTAATTCAAAATTACAAGAATTATAGTCATATTTGGACAAATCTTTACTAGGAAAGTGGTATGACTGCCTTTCTGGACACATTTGTTTTATATAGGGTGGCGCATAAGCGACGTTAAGATTTGATCAGTGAGTACATTTTTTGTTTAAGTCTTTTTTTTTCGTCTCTTTACAGAATTAACTAAACAATAATTGGGAAATTTATGACGGAAAAGCTCAGCACAGAACAAAGAACGAAAGTTGTTTAAATTTACTTTGGAAGTCAGCATTCGATTATTCAGATCATATCGAAATTTCTTTCATGTAAAAAAGGCTCCTAACGCTCCAATAACTTACCGATTGGCTCAGCGTTTTGGGCAACAACTGGATGTCAGTGATCTTCCGCGTGCAGGAAGACCTCGTTCGAAATGAAGTGACCATTGCTCGAATGCAAGCAAGTATTGAGGAAAACTTCCACCAGGCGCCGTTCTCAGCAGTTAGAGATGTCCATGCGGTTTTTGCAAAGAATTTTACATATGTTAAATCTTTTCCCATATAAGATGCAATTGGTTCACGAGTTAAAACCAAATGACGCACAAGAACGCATTCGATATAGTCGCCGTTAACGTTACTTATGCGCCACCCTTTACATCATAAGCGTAGAATTTCGCTTATGAGCACAATAAATACTCATTCATATATATACAAATAAATGCATATTAAATAAACATATTGAATGTTCATATAAATGTTTGCTTTTAGATTCTCCGAAATTGATCAGGAAAGGATTTTTGTTTACTTTAATTAAAATGAACTCAGCAAGTAGTAGACATTTCAAAGATATTGATATAATTGAAATCTTAAAAAAATCATAAACGAAGAAAATTCAATTTATATAAAATCCGATTTAACAGTACGCAAAAATAAAATGTGTCAAACAAAATATATGAAGATTACGAAGGTGGGGAAAAATGGAAATACATTGTTGTTCATATGCACAGAGAGTAGATAAACTGAAAGCAAGAAACAAATTCAGTTCAATGCCTGGTGTTGTTGTGTACATAAATAAAAAAATTATGAAACAAAAGACTTGGCAATTTGTACGAAACCACCGAAAATAAACCAATGGCAACACCTTCTTCCGCATGAAAGACATTAAATATAATTTTTATTGGTAATCTTTTATTGAACCTCAAAAAAAAACAGTACATTGGCGGCTCATATTTGGAGCTATCTATGTGAAAAAAATATTAGCTTTTCGATAAGCGTACAAAATCGCTTCATTCGTGATTTTAATTAATTGATATCGCAAAATGTTATTTAAGACAGCCGAAAAAATGATATAGGAAGAACAAATTTATGTTTTCACATTGTTTATGTAGCCATAATAACTATAGATAGAAATTTTTTGTGTTTGAGTTCATAGAGAATTTTATGTAATTGCGAATGGATTAGTCATTTACGAGAGCGGCCGACCTGACGTACATATAGATGGTGCCAGTAGTTTGGAAAAAAAATTATTTTTTTTTTTGGTGAACAGTGGCAACTTTATAAAACATATGTTTTAAGTTTCAAGGTCCCACATTGTTTAGTATTCTTATTTGAGCCATCAAAAGTAAACGATTTCAGTAAATTTTTCAAACATGAAAAAAATTGCTCACCGTTATGCAACTCAATATTTTCATTTGAAAGGTCTCAGTCGAACCAATATTAAAATCGAGCTAGATTCTTCTCTAAAGGAAGCTGCTTCTTCTTTTACAACTGTTAAATATTGAGTAGCAGAATTTAAACAAGGCCGTACGAGCTACGAACACCGTAGTGGTTGCAATAGAGGTGTCCACATCAGACACGGCTAAGAAAAGTGCGTGATCTAGCTGAAATGATAGGCATTTCAAACAGTCCCACACATCGTATATTGACCGAAGATTTGAAGATGAGAAAGCTGTGCGCAAAATGGGTGCCGCGCTTGCTTTCAATAGAATAAAAACAATTTCGCACAAACGATTCAGTATAGTGTTTGACAATGTTTCAACGTAATAAAACCGATTTTTTGCATCGAATTATAACCATAGATGAGACATGGATCCACCACTTCACATCAAAGACAAAGTAACAGTGAAAGCAGTGGACTGGAATGGAAGAATTGCGTCCAAAGAAGTCGAAAACAGTTCCATTTATAGGCAAGTTCATGACGACCGTTTTTTTCGGATGGAATTATTCTAATTGATTATCTCCTGGAACCACATATTGCACAAATCAATTTTGGCCAAAGAAATTAGTTATCATTTATTCGTAGCATTCGTTATTGACGTTGATGGCCTCACCAATATATTATAGCTTTCGTAGTGATACGGACACAAGGTATACAACTGGTCCAAAATCTGCATTAAACAGAGACCACTGGGGGTTCACGTGAGTCTCGCCGAGAAAGCCTTAGCCACGGCTAGCTAATCACGCTGGGACTATCGAGGAATGGGAGCCGACAATTTTGGAAGCAAGCTACCGTAGCGTTCAGCCTTTTCTTCCAACCAGAAGATACCAAATTGATTATGCAAGTATGGATAATAATCCTCATTGGCGGATTACCTCTGCTACTATATGGGTCTGTAGCACCCGCTTGCAATGCAACTCCACATTCGAGCACAAAGATTCTGTCAGTGATTTCGATTTCAACCAACAATCCGCGTGATGTTCCGCTAGGTATCCAACACAAATGATCACACGGGAACTCTGTCATTAAACAATAATTGTTTGTGGATTTATTGGCACTTGCTGAACATCGTGTGTAATTTTGTTTACGGTAATTTTGTTTGTTAGCCATATTATATATATTATAATAGTGTATAATAGTATATATATAATAGTGTATATGGGTGTCCCAACAAGAACGCAAGACTTAAATGACTGATGCAGCAATTGAATTGTTTCTCTGGCTGTATGAAATGTGGCGCCGTCTTGTTGAAACCCCATGCCCTCCACATTCATTCCTTCAATTCTAAGCACGGAAAAACTGGTTATCATTTCACGATACCGAACACCACGATACCGAACACTGTTTGCGCTTGACACGCCTCATTTTCATAAAAAAAGGTCCAATGATTCTTCCAGCTCAAAATCCACACCACACAGTGACACGTTGAGGATGCATTTGTTTCTCGTGAATTACTCGAGGATTTCCCTCACCCCAAATGCGACTATTCTGCCTATAGGCGAAGCCATCAAGATGGAAATGGGCCTCGTCACTGAAGATGATTTTATCGGCAAAATCAGCATTTTCATGTAGTCTCTCTAATGCCCAACTAACGAACTCCCTTCGCTGTCCATAGTCATGGCTTCAGTTTCTGAGTCAATTGAACTTTGTATGCATGAAGATGCAAATCTTTCGTCAAAATTCGCTGCATAGTGGATTTGGAGACACCAATTTGCTGAGCTCGGTGTCGAATTGAGGTGGATGGAGTTTAAAGGACATCATCACGTACAGCTGCGACATTTTCAATCGATCGACCTGGTCGAAGGAGCGTTGTTGTCTTCACAGCACTAACAGACCCAGTTTTGGCAAATTTATCGATTAATCTCTTTACAGTTGACTCTTTTGGAGCATAATTGTGACCCCAATTTGATCGCCATTTGCGAACTGTAGCCACAAAACTTTCACCGTTTTGGTAAAACAATTTCACAATGAAAATGCGTTGTTCATTCATGTAGCGCTCCATTTTTACTAACTTCATACCTTCTACTACCAAACAATAACAATTGTTCAAATGTCAAACAATGGTACTTCGAATAGTTTAAATAATTAAATCTTGCGTTCTTGTTGTGTTAAATAGCTATATATTCAACCAAAAATATGGCTCGTCGCTAAAGCTGATTTTTCGGCAAAAATTATCATTCTCTTCCAAAAATTCCGATGCTCAGGCAGTGGACAAACGGCACTGTTTGTGGTCAATCCCTGGGTCAATTCGATTCTATACTTGTGTATACTCAAATCCCGATAAAAAGCTCGCCAAGTTGAAGTTTGTGGACATCTCAGTTCCTGTGGACAGTGCGGAAGCGACCGTCTCGAGTTCTTCTACATTATTTCACAGGAAGCGAGAACGTAATTTGTGTTAAGTTCTACATTCTTCATGGCAAATGTGTAGCTGTAGTGGTCAATTATGTACGACGATAGTTAGTTACCCATTACTCGTTTCTCATGGGTAATGCGTAAGTGATCATTTCTCATCTCCCACGACGACACAATCAACAATATTTCTAGTTTCCTTTCAGGTGTATGAATCAAATTAATATTTGATTGTAATTTCGTTTTAGATGTAAGAAACAGAAACAAAATTCATTACAATTCTAATTCCGTTGTCCGAATTACAATCAAAATTGTGTATGTTTTTAATTTGGATTTCACAAATACAGGGTGGCGCAATAGAACGTGCACATTGCATCATCTTTTTTGCGGGGTAGAAAAGGCGCGGGCGGGGGGGCGCCTACATCGTTGGGTTGGCGGGCTCATGGAGTTTTAGTCGCTATGAACCACTTCGACGGGAAGCGTCGCGCATTTTGCATGCATGCATTTTACGAGAACTCTCGTTTATATATTGCTACTAGGCGACTATATTGTGCTGAATATGGACTACGGCGAATTAGTGAAGCTCCGAGTGCTAATTTAATTAAAATATGGGTAAAGCGTTTTGAAGAGACCGGTTCAACATTTAAACCACAAGCAAATGGTCGAAGACCGAAGACAATGTTGAGAGAGTTATGGAGTCAGTACGAGGAAATCCACAAATGTCGACTCGCATAAGATCGTCTGTCTTACAATTATCGCGACGAAGTTTGCAACGAATTTTAACATTGGATCTTAAACTGCATCCATACGAGCTGCAGTTAACACAAGAATTGAAAGAGAATCTGACTTCATAGCAAGGTTCGCATTTGCTAATGAAATGCTTAATCGATTTTTCAATTTTGACAATATCCTTTTCTCTGACGTTGAATTGGTTCGTAAACCGTCCTTATGAATTGGTTCGTAAACCGTCAAAATTGTCGATACTGGAACAGTGAAAATCCCAAAATCAAACACCAGAAACCATTGCATAGTCCTAAAGTGACAGTATGGGCAGCAATCTCTGGCAGAGGAATAATTGGTCCTTTTTCCTTCGAAAATGCGCGGGGCCTAAACGTCACGGTTAAAACGGAATGTTGTTGAGATGTTGGACGGATTTTTGGCTCCAGAAATTGAAAGTTCAAGAATAGTGAATTCCAGAACTTGGTTCCAACAAGATGGAGCTACCTGTTACACATCAAATGACTCCATGGCGGTGGTGAAGCAGATGTTCCCTGGCAGACTGATTTCCATTTATTACTCTACAATGCCTTGGATTTATTTTAATCATACCTTTTGTATTTATTTTTTAATCTATGTTTTAAATATGGACGTTCTATTGCGCCACCCTGTAGAAACAGATTAAATCTATTTTCGAATTTGATTCTGTTTCGTTGATACTTCCCGCTTACATCTGTCACAAAGTAAAATATATAAGTTAAATTTGGAATTTTGTTTAAATCTACATATCCATAAAACTGCCTGCATTAAAATAACTCACTCTACGTCGGCTGTGTTACGACATGAACAACCAGAGATACATTTCAATCGCCCATCCTTCCTTCAGACAAAAGGAAGTCACCTCTCTGTACCTTCAGTCTCACAATACAAATTTCCAAAAATAAATTCATAAACAATGAAAATGTTAAAACCGATTTTCTCTTTTATACCCTAAGCAATATTGCGCTTTAAACTACAGAAATGTCAGAATTACAAAAAATCATATTAAAAATAACTGATTTCGTTTTTAGAAAACAACATCTTAATCATGTACAAAAAAAAAAAGGAACAACCAGACATCTGTTTACATAAATATACAAAAATATTAACGTTATGAAAACATATAGAACTCCGAGCCAGAATATATGGCATGAGGGAATGTCAAACTGAAAATTGACATGTTTTGTTTTTTTTTTTTTTTTTTTTTGGTTTTCAGCAAATGCTTGTGAAACGTTGGCATTACTTAACTCGTATCATCGTTCACGTAAACCTCATCATTTCGAAGGACTCAACAGATGTCAGTCACACAAAAATAAAAAACCTGAACGACGTTTGAAAAATAAATACATGATTAAGGGCATGTTGCACTGTAAAATGTGAATGTGAGTTAAAAAGTTGTAAGGATAATTACAGGACACAAAAATGTTTTGCTATAGTTTGCTAACTCTTTTAAATGTAAGCAATTTCCATTAAGTCTTTGGAAAATGTACGGCGACATGACGACTATAAATTAATTTTTTCAATTTCGCATTGAAACAAAATTTAGTAATCTTAATCACCATTCTGATCAAATACGGAGGACTATTTAAGCCCGAACTATAGAAGCCAGAGTTTAACCGTAATCTTTATTCCACACCCGCCGACTTGTAATATCTCTTGTCACTCTCTTATATGAAATATCTCTTGTCACTATCTTGTAATAAAGTGTGGCGCATAAGTAACGTTAACGGCGATTATATTGAATACGTTCTTGCGCATCATTTGGTTTTAACTCGTGAACCAATTACATCTTATATGGGAAAAGATGTAACACATATAAAATTCTTTGCAAAGACCGCCTAGAAATCTCTAACTGCTGAGAACATCGTCTGGTGGAAGTTTCGGGGTTTTCCTCAATACTTGCTTGCACTCGAGCAATGGTCACTTCATTTCGAACTGCACGAGGTCATCCAACACGCGGAAGATCACAGATAGCCCGTTGTTGCCCAAAACGCTGAACAAATTGGTAAATTGTTGGAGCGCTAAAAGCATTTCGGATATTAACGAAATTTTGATATGATCTGAATAATCAAATGCTGACTTTTAAAGTAAAATTGAACAACTTTGGTTCTTTGTTCTGTGCTGAGCCTTTCCGTCATAAATTTCCCAAGTATTATTTAGTTAATTCTGTAAAGAATTAAACGAAAAAAACGACTTAAAAAAAAATGTATTCACTGATCAAATCTTAGCGTAACTTATGAGCCACCTTATATATCTCACCAAAAGCTTTCTTTCGTATTAAAGCAGTGAGAATTGCTCCACAACTCTGGCTTACAAGGCTTCTTATAATTTACTCTCAACGTGCTTCTTATCCAACCTCAGTCAAATAAGGTTGTGTATCTCATCCCGAAGAGCGACTAAGAAAAACATATTGAAACTCCGAAGTGTTTTGTTCCATCATAAATAAGGTAAATGTCCCGTATATTCCAGCATAAGCAATACCACTTACTAATTCTATTTGTTTTTTCCGCTCAATTAAATCCTTGGGGAGAAAATCTGTCGCATCACGGATTTTTTTGAAAAATTATGCAATTAAAAGTGATGTATATTTCAATATTTCCAAACAAATATAAATAGAAGTATTCTGAATAGAAAGTTGATACATTTCATTTTAGCTTATATGAGCCCTTGATTTCGATAGTGTTTATAAGTTATTTCATATCAAATCCTGATAAAATAACATAATCCGAAGAGTTTAGCAGTATGCCATGAAAATTAACTCAATGAAATGGGTTTATTTTTTGGTTGGTAAACAAAAAACATTTACTGTTTACTGTCTGTTCACAAAGTTTGGCAAAATAATTAGTAATTTTGTCATGTCTTCAGATAGCGGTTCAGGTATGATCAAGTAAATTGCATTGCTGCTACAAAGCAAATATCAAAAATGTGGTTTTTTTATTATGCTTTGTGCTGTTAATTCTTTATAAAGTTTAACAAAGTAAAAGTGCTTGAAAGGTATAATTGCAACCTAGAGTTTTATTTTAAAGTTTTATAAAGCTTTTGGTGAATAGTAAATTCAATATGGAACGCCATCATCGGATTTATGAATGCTGCAACCCATTAAATTTAGAAAAGCATCGGATTTGGAAAGATTTGAGACGAGCTTCAGCACAATTGCAACAATCATGGGGTCTTAGCCGTTCACATTATATATGTTCAGCTTGTAGAAAACGTTTGCTTTCCTTAAAAACACCTTCCTCTGCTTCAACATATGAAACGAATGGAAATCGTAAAGAAGAATCTGTCCCAGCTTTGGATGATGCTGATTATGAAGTTGCAAGCGTAATAAGTACATTCTCTCAATTGAGTATTGAGACACAATTACCTGTAGTCAACCAAGCTCTACCTTTGTTGAATATATCTTTAGAAACTTTGAATTTGCGATATGAGACAGCTAAATCTATTCCGGGCACGCAAAAATTGCATTCAATAGTTCCTACTTGTGGTGGTGCAATAATTGCTAAAAACTTTTCTCGATCAAAAAATGAAAAAATTTTCACCATTTTTAAAAAATAAATTTTATTATATTAAATTTAAAACAATAATAACTTTTGTGCAATTGCAAATTTTTTCACTTTACTACTTTTTTCACTACTATTGCAGCTGTCACCTGTGCTCTCTTTCTCTTTTACTATGATTTCAAATATATTACAGTGTTTTAAAGCGAAAAATGTGTTCTTACAAAACTTAAAAAAATAAGTAAATATAGTCGTTTTTCGAATCCCACTACCAAATTTGGCTTAAATGTGTGAAAGCATTTGTAGTTTAATACAAAAAAATTTCAAGAAATTCGACGATGTCACTCAGTGAAAAAAATTTGTTTAAAATATTAAATCTTAAAAATAGCATACAAGCACACTGTGCTCATTTTTTCGTATTTTTTATTAGATAGCAGACCAAGAAATAAAAAATTTAAAAAAAAATTTTATTCTATTTGGACTAATATTGAAAAAGTTATGAGTATTTATATGAACACAGTTTCCTTATAATGCGATTATTTTAAACTTCAATATCTCTGTAACCAGTAGCCCTAAAAATCTGAAAATTTACTGAGGCATGCATGTTGAAAAGGGACATAAACATAGTAAAAAATTAAACAAATCAAAAAAAAATTCTTCATGCTGTCCGATTTGACTTGGAATGCCCCATATATTTAATTGTAGACATTATACGGCGAAGAAATATAAGTAATGATCCCAAGAAATGGAAACGAATAAGACTAATATCGTCTTTAGATAAATCAGTTCATACTTTAAAAGTGAATTCGGAACCCCTACAAAAGGAGGAAACCAACATGAAGTCAAAAAAAAAGAAAACGAAATCCACGTAATTATGCACAAAATATAAGAAAAATGAAGAGAAATAGTGGAGAGGAATATAAAACAAAAGAGTCTAAGCACGTGAGTGGTAAACTTTTCGAAAATAAAGATTGTCTTTGTTTCAAAAAATGCATAAATGGAATCGGATATGAAGACAAGAAAGTATAATTTTGTTTCTTTTTGGAAATTAGCAAATTTCGAAAAACAGAATTTGTTTCTGTATGGTTTGGTTTGAAAACAATCAATAAAACAAAGACGACCCTGAAATTACGAAGGATATATGAGAAAATGTAGTTTTAATTTTCATCTATATGTACGGAATTCAGATGTTTCTGTTTGCAAAACTTTCTTTTTGGATACTTTCAAAATATCTAACGGAAGATTAAGCCGTGTCTTAAATGCTAATACACCTAGAACTGATGGTCGTGGCAAAATGGCTGGTTCATCTAGAAAAACAGATGAAGAAAAAATTAAAGTTGTACGAGAACATATTCTGAGTTTTCCAGCTTGTGAGAGCCATTATAGGAGACCACATTACACTTCAGGTCGAAAGTATCTAAGTGCTGATTTAGATATTCGAAAAATGTATGAGCTGTATGTAAAAAAATGTGATGAAAATAGTACATCACGTGTAAAGGAGTGGACTTACAGGAAAATATTCAATACGGAGTTCAACTTAAATTTTCATATTCCTCGTAAAGACACTTGCCAAAAATTTTGATTCACTAAAACAAAAAATGGAAGCATCCAATAATGAAGACGAGAAGTTGCATCTTATGGAAATTCATGATTCACATCTTAACAGTGCCGAACAGGCTAGAAAGAGTTTAATAGATGACATACAAAAAGCAAAAGATAATCCGAGTGAATATTACGGATTCACATTTGATCTACAGAAAGCACTTTTTTATCCAAAACTTTCTGTTTCGGTAGCTTATTATAAGCACAACATGAATGTATACAATTTAGGGTTTCATTATTTCCACAATGAAAATGCTAAAATGTATGCATGGGATGAAACAATCGCCTCAAGAGGATCACAGGAGTTTGCGTCCTGCATCTTAAAACACATTCGGGACATTACCACTCAAAAGCATGTCATAGCTTACAGTGATGCCTGCTCAGGACAAAATTGTAACATTAACATAGCTTTAATATGGTTAAAAATTGTTCATTCATCTGATAATAATGTTGAAACAGTTGATCATAAATTTATGGTATCCGGCCATTCTTTTTTGCCAAATGATCGCGATTTTGGTTTGATAGAAACTAAAATTAAAAAATCGAATTATTTATACATCCCTGAGCATTATTATAATTTAATAGAATCATGTAAAAAAAGAAACCTATTTTTGGTAGTACAAATGGCTCAGAAAGATTTCATTTCGACAAACCAACTAAAAAAATCAACGAATAATAGAAAGAAAAACACCAATGGAGAAGCTGTGTCTTAGCTAAAAATACAATGGATCAAATTTCTAAACAAATTCTCCATACAAGATGTTTTATAAAACTTCCTTGGATGACAACTCCGAATTCAAAGTATTAGACCTCTCACCTAAAAGAGGAAGACCCAGAATATTCGAAAATATTGATTTGCTTCCATTATACACAAGCATTAGATCAATAGCAGAAGAAAAACGTAAAGATATGATGGATTTACTACCCTGTATTGCACCAATTTTTTACAAACACTTTATTTATCTAAATACTAATAAATAATTTACTTGGTTACAATGAAATGAGTTAGAATAAAATTTTAATAATTTATAAAAATGTTTTCTTGATAGTATAAGTCATTTATAAAGTCATGCAGTTAATTTTGAAAGTGGTATAAGTTATTTCAACCTTTCAAAACAACATTTCCTTTCAAAAATGGTTATAAATTTCACAATCATAATAAATACTTGTTTGTTGATACTAGTTTACTGTCGAAACATCATGTTCCACAATGCAAAAATATGTTTTAATCCTTTAAAATGCAAAACTCAAAATATCCCGAAACAAGGAAATTGTGACGTATACCACTTTCAAAATCAAGGGCTCATATCTTTACAAAATATAATAATTTGAATACCAACAAAATTGTTTAAAGAATTTGAAAAACCAATTAGCGATATACAGGGTGGGCCATAATGGTGTTGGCGGTTTAAATATTCAATTAACAAAAACTACGAAACATAAAAAAAATATATTTCTATTTTTAAAAAGTAGAAGCATGGGAATTTTTAAGACTTAAAAATAATGTTGTCCAAATGGCTTCCCTCGGCTGCTTGACACTCTTGGAACCGAAGTCGCAAATTTTGGAAAACTCGTTGAAAAGTTGTTCTCGGTATTTTGTTACTTTCCTGAATAATGTTCCTCTTCAACTGATCTAAATTGGTCGGATTATTCTCGTAGACTACCGATTTGAGGTAGCCCCATAGAAAATAATCGCATGGAGAGAGATCGGGGCTACGTGGGGGCCATTCAATATCCCCCTTTTCGAAATGAGTTTTCCAGGAAAAACATTTTTCAGCAGCTCTATGGATACCCTAGCCGTATGACATGTAGCCCCATCCTGTTGAAACCACATCCTCGAGGTATTGCCTTGAAGTTCTTGCAAAGCTGGCACCAAAAAGTCTGCTAGCATGTTGCAATAATTGTTCGCTCTAACCGTCATCGCATGCCCTCTTTCGTCCTCAAAAAAGTATGGTCCAATAATACCGGTTGACGTTATCCGAGCCCACACGACAAGCTTAGGGCTGTGAAGTGGACGTTCATGCAAGCGTCGGGGATTAGTCTCGGACCAGAACCGACAATTTTGCTTGTTCACATGGCCATTAAGGTGAAAATTGGCCTCATCACTAAAAATCACGTTGTTGAAATTGTTGAACCCCTCTAGCATCAAATTGACAAAGTTAAACCGGTTATTGGCATCATCGGGTTTTAATTCTTGGACTATCTGAATTTTATAAGAATTCAAATGCATATCACGTTTCAAAATTCGTCGTAAAGTTGTTCTTTTGACATCCAAAGACTGACTTCTCTTATGTGTTGACTGTTGCGGATTTCGCTGAACTGAAACACGAACACGCTCCACAATGTCGGCTGATCTTGCAGAAACTGGGTGACCACGAACCGTAATTGGTACTGTTGAGCCGGTTGTTTCGAACATTCTGATCCATTTTCGTATCACATTGGCGCTTGGAACTTCACTTAAATCGTGTAAACCGTGTTCATGCCGGACACAAAATGCACGCTGCACTCCCGTGTACGGCTCCATGGCGACTAAATTTCCAGGAAGCGGCGCAGCGAACAACATATCCCCTCGCCACCCCGCGCCGCGCGTTACCGAGAAATTGAAGAATTAAATCGCCCACACTCATATGGCCCACCCTGTACATTACAACGGCTGATAACTTTGGGTATTCTAAGGAAAAATCAGAGTCAATTATCAATGACCTGGCTATCAAAATATGGCCTATCATGAAATATGCATAGAAAAAGTTGACCTATTTGATAAAAAAAAGAACTGTTTCACAAATTACCGTCAACTGTGGAAAGGATATTTTACAATCAAAAATTAAATTTTTTGTTTTAATTTATTAGCTTTTTACTCAAAACAATTTGGTTTTCGAGCTGATCACAATACACCACAAGATTCACTAAGGATCAGAAATATAATTAATGATTATTTTAATATTGGCAAATAACCTACACTTGATTAACTCTGGTATAGTGGCTTTGTCCATAATCTAATGGTCATCTACATGGACTTTTTGTCTTAAAATTAACTAAAGTTTTCTATCAAATTGTTCTTTCCAAGTTCGTATTGGAAATGTATATTCTGAACCGTATAATATTAAAGCTGATCAAGCTGCATACGTCTCCCCTATATTATACAATATTTATACTTTTTATTTACACCTTGGACATCGTAACTCCTCAGTATTTGCTGATGATAACGCCATTCTATACTCAGAAATATTTTAACAAATGATATAATTCAAAATATCGAAAGATCTGTAGACAGAGTTATTTCGTATGTCAATAAATGAAAAATTATAATCAATACTGGGGAAACGAAATCAATTTTCTTCATACGAAAAAGGAAACTGTGTTTTATTCCGTAACGCAATATGAAAATTGAAAATATTGTTATACCCCGGAAGGATAAAATAAAATATCTAGGAGTAATTTTTGATAAAAAAAATAATTTTTAGAAGTCACATTATTCACCAAAATATCAATTATATATTGAACTTAATAATATAAGCATTTTTATTATATAATTAAGTTGAAAATATTTATTGAAGTTAATCTCTTAAATATAATAAAAATATAATACACTACAAGGGTGCTGCAAAGACTAACATAGAAGACATAAAAAAATTGTGAAACATTTTTTTTATTCTTCAACGCAATCTCCTTTTCGTTTAGTACAGTTTTTCCTGCGATATTCCTTAAAATATCCATCAACCGTAGACTCCACTTCTTCATTGTTGGCAAATCTTTTGTCACCAAGACATTTTTTCAAGTTTGAAAATAGAAAATAGTCCGAGAGACCTTATTTTGATAAATACCTATAAAGAGCGTGATGAAGCAATTTGAACTTTAATTCATTAATTTTGGCCATCGCAATAGTGAACGTGTAAACTGGAGCATTGTCATGATGAAACAACACTTTCTGTTTCATCAAATGCAGTTCTTTTTCCATAACTTCACCACATAAATTAGCAATGGCAACGCTGATCGTTTTTCTTCTCTAAGAACAATCAATAAAAATAATCCCAATGCGCATCCCAAAAAACAGACGTCATGATCTTGCCTGTAGATTGGACCGTCTTCGCTTTCTTAGGACACGATTCTCCCATTCCAGTCGACTCCTTTTACTGTTTTTTTGTCGCAGATGTAAAGTGGTTGACCCATGTCTCATCCATGGTTATAAATCGATGTAAAATTCGGTTCTATTGCGGTAAAACTTCGCCAAACGCTCTGCAGAAACATCTTCACGACTCTGTTTTTGCTCTATTGAAAGAAAGCGCGGCACCCATCTTGCGCACAACTTTCTCATCTTTAAATCTACGGTCAATACTTTTTGAAATGCCTGTTATTTATCTAGTTCACGCACGTTCAGTCGATAATCATCCAATACCATTCTGTGGATTTTCTTAACCGTGTCTGGCGTGGACATCTCAATTCATCGACTACTATGACGTTCGTCTTGGCAGCTCATATGGCCTCGTTACACGAAGGAGCATACTTTCTCAGAATAGAATATAGCATGGCTTCAATATTGATTGGACTGAGGCCTTTCAAATGGAAGTATCGACTTACATAACTGTGGCCAATTTTTTCCATGTATACCAATTTACTGAGGTCGTTTACTTTTAATGGCTCAAATACGAATAAAACGAGGCGCCTTAAACTTATAATGTTGCCACTTTTCACCGAAATAATTTCCTCCAAACTACTGGCATCATCTATACGTCATGTCAGCAAGCTTTGGTGGTAATAGCAATATACATTTAATTAAAACTTCACTTGAAATATTATTCCACAATTTTCAATTCCATTTGTCAAAACTCTGTATATTCTCACATAAAATTTTTCCTTTTATTCATAGATTGTCCCAAACTTCTACTTTCTAATGTAAACCTAATTTAAGATTCTTTTCTCGTAGTTTTGAATTTCCCCTACAATATATCAATTGTATTGTATATTAAGTTAAATAAAACTTTCGATAAAATTTATATTTCATTATAATGCTTGGATCTTGCCACTATGTACGAAATACGATGTCATTTCAATGACCTCCTTTGGATTGTTTGCAGCAGTGGATCCTTTTGAGGTGGATTTCGATCACTTGTTTGCACATTTCGGGCGGTATTTCGGTGATAACTTGAGGAATGTTGGTTTTCAAATGCTCCAGCGTTTAAAAATCTAATGGTGTCAAATTGCATGATCTTGGTGGCCAATTGAAGTCGCCAAAATGTGAATTTACACTTTCTTAAAACTTCTAGTGCAATAAAGCCAAAATCGGTTGTGTTGTATGGCTCGCGGTGCCGCCTTGATGAATTCACACATCGTCTAGTTCATAATCTTCAATTGCTTCCAGTCTCTTCAAATTTCTTTACAATCTTGCCAATTCCTTGCACAGTATGACAACTATGATGACCATAATTAACCCCGTAATGCACGAGAACTGTCCACGCTTCAATCACGCTTTTGTAGTAAGTTTTAAGTACTTTTATACGTCATTCAGTTGTTAAACGACCCATATTCGTAACTGGCGTACCTTTCACAAAATAAATGCCACTTCAGATGACAGATATTTAACAGCTGATAGCTTTGCCAGACTGGCGGTTTTGAAAGTATTAAACAGATAACCCAGCACATGCTATTAACGTTGCTCAACTCACTTAAGCCATAAACTGGCGGCAACAATCACCGGACAGCTTTACAAGAGTCTGTCTGATAGCAGGTCGAAAGTTGTCTAAGAAACTCCGCTACCCGAACGCTCTTCTAGTTATTTCCAAGGGCTTAATAGTTATAAAACAAACATAAACTGGAAACATCTCGTCTCTCAAATGGAGACAAAAAATCTTAAAATTTGTTAAACATTTTCGGTAAATTTGTAGTGTACATGAAAAACGGTGTGAGACGTGCACAGGTGACTATACTAAAGTAATTCCTTATAAGGACCAATCAGCATCTTCGACTGGCAATGGAAATGTGGGACTGGCAATGGGAATGCAGAACTGGCGTAGACCAAAATTAACAAAGATTAAAGATTGATCCAGGAAATTGTTGATAATGATGCTCGGCGCTTATTGGCTCATATTGGCTACATTGGGAAATGTTAAATGAAGCTTAAAAGCCGATATCTGTTCATTAGGCTCATTATTTCCTTGGCAAATTCACAGGCACGTAATCTACCAAATTCGAAAAATTGCAGTCAGTAATGAAGCATGATTTCATAAATACGACCCTTATAATACTTAATCCAGGGCATACAACTCTAAAGGTTTAAATTCACAAACCAAAAAAGTAGGAGTCCAATTTCTTAAAAATATTAAGCACACTCTATTATCTGTGCACATAATAGTATAGATACAAGTAAAACATATGTATGTTCATATAAAAATATCTCACGTATGTCTGTTCTAATGTCGTTTTTATGTAAATATAAACTAGTGTAAATATAAACAAAGTATCCACTCCAAAGGATGGCTGACAACAAAAAGACCACGTCAACGGCGTCAGCCGAAATGGCGAGATGACGATGACGGTGATGGCAACAACAATGATAGTCATGTATAATTAAAGTAACAGGCTAAATAAATGGAGGCTTCAGAAATGTGACACAGCTGCAGTTTGATGTGTAACTGCAAAGCGACTGGAACTGGAGCTAGAAACGTGCTCTCCATAGAAATTGTAGTTTTAACACAAAAGTTTTACTGCATCTTTGTTTTATGAGGACTTCCCCCTCCGTTCGTTGGTGCAACAAAATCCTGGTGTTTTATTTCAGTCATGGTGTAAGGTATTGATGTAGATATCATGTATACACACATATCAAGTTAACTAAGTTTGAAGTTAATTAAATATTTAACGCCATAAGGACTCTCAAATGTTTCAACTACATATCCATTAAAGATTGTTAGCTACATAACATAATGGTGGCTATGATATTCATATTAAATTGTTAAAGTTTTTTTTTTTTAAATTTAACCAGATTTTAAAATGTGAGAAAAATACTCGATTTTGTTACTGAAGATACATTGTTGCACTGCTACAGATATTTCTACATTTTTGAGCAAAAGTATCATAAGGATGAAATTGTAAAAGTCGTTGGATGCTGAGTTCACGTCGGCAACACACATGATGAATTTGTATTAATAATGAAGTGGCAGAATTTCGCATATCACAGACGATCTCATCTACATTGAGCAATTTGCCATAATTTGTTATGCCCTAACTAATTTTTTTTTTCTTTAGAGATCAAGAAATGTGTACATACGTATGTAGTATATGAGTGTAATTTGTCTAAGTGTATATTCTAGAAAGATCATCAAAATCGCTCCCAGAACATTCAAGTATGTAATCTCTTTCCCTCTTTAACTGTGGGTGGGACTTTTCTAGAATTACGTTTACGACATTAAGTTATGTTTGTTCCTCTCACTCCCATTATATATAGTCTATTGTTATCTCCTTTTCACTTGCTATGTAAATAAGAATATTATAGAATTAAGTCTATGATAAATAACACTATTCTGTAAATATGTTTGTCTTTGTTGCACCCATTATGTAAATATGTGTTCTCTCTGAAATATCGTAGCATATTCTAGAATAAGCCATTTTAGTACAAATAGAGCAACTTTGTACGTCTGGATGAATTAATAAAGTTGACGGTGATGTGGAAATACGTTCCACGATACCAAACATATGAATATTATATAATTTAAAGAATATATTTTCGATTATAATTACGAATATCTTAATAGTACGGACTTTGGCAGGCAAAAATAACCACTTTGTATTTGTGATAGTTAATAACACAAGGTGGCACACGAATCGTGCTACAAACACAAAACGTAATAACTTTTTTTCTGTGTGAGTAATCTGCTTATTTTTTTTTTATTTATTTATTTATTTATTACCTTTTTTTGTCAGGTTATTATTAGGTGAGCAACTAAGTTTTGACTGTTTTTTTTTTTTTAATGCAACTTTATTATGAAAACATTTTTTCATTGGAGGTATTGCCCATCGCTAGCTCCCATCTTTCTGGCAAAGCTCGAAATCCGACACGGTTGAGGCTATCCACGAACCCAGCCATTCTTTGATGCCGTCAGCAGTCCTTGATGCTAGTCAGCCTGATCAAGAGCCATCGAACGGAAGAAATGATAATCTGACGGCGCAATATCTGGAGAATATGGCGGATGAGATAAAACTTCCCATTTCAGCGTTTCAAGGTGGGTTTTAGTGGCTTGGTCATGTGATGTCGAAAGTTGCCATGCTGAAAACTCACTTTTTCGTGCTTTTCCGCTTATTATGGGCTTTTCTCGCGCAGAGCTCGGCTCAGTGGCATCAATTGAAGTCGATACCAATCCCCAGTGATGGTTTCGCTTTCAACAGCTCATAATAAATAACACCGACCTGGTCCCACCAAATACAGAGCATAATCTTCGCAGCGTGAACATTCGGCCAAGGCGACAACGTAGAAGCATGACCGGGCAGCCCCCACGACTTTGTTTTCTTTGGATACAAATTTTCATCACCCCTTACAGTACGATGAAGAAAACTCTTCCTTTTTTGTCGCTGAAGCAGTTGTTCCCTTGGCTTCAACTCATAAGGAACCCATGTTCCTTGCTTTTAAATCATGCTCAACGCTTTTAATCGCTTAGAAATGGCTTGGCGGGTAACTGCTAATACTGAAGCAAGCTCTACCTGCGTTTGATACGGATTCCCATCAAGCAATGCCATCAATTCACTGTCTTCGAGGGTTTTTCATCTTCCTTCACGCGAAAGGTCGTCAACATCAAAATCACTGTCCCTAAAGTGACAGAACCAATTTCGACACGTTGTTCCACTTAAAGCAGCATCTCTGTAAACGTTTTGAAGCTCTTGATAAGTTTTAGCCGCCGTTTTCTTCGATTGAAAGAAAAAAATTCAAACCGATTATTTTGCACAAAATCATACATATTCACACAACCATAAGAATATGATGTCAAAAAAAAACACTATTGTGTCGAGGCGATATGTTTACCAAATGTCTAAGCTTAGCTCATGACGTTTCGGTTATGGCAGAATCGACTAGCACTTACAGCTGACGCCATCTATTGGCATACAGCGGGAACTTAGTTGCGCACCTAACATTTAAATTTATTGAAATGAATGCTTGGAATACTAAAAAAAAAATCTGGATAGTGCAGCGGTGCCACGCAGCCCTTCATTTCTGTCCAAAGGAAATTTCGGCGGGAGTGTGGCGACACTCCGTCGAATAAATGGGTCATTATGAGGTCAGTAAACATGTTTGTCGAATCTGGAAGCACCGCTCGAAGACCGCACCATCCCCCAATGTTTGGTTTCAAGACACAATCGCGCCTCTTGCATCGTCAATTCAAGCAAATCCTTGTTGTTCGACTCAGAATTCATCGGCGCAAATTGGAGTTAGCAGACGGTCATTAAAACGGATAATTCATGATGAATTAAACAAAGTCCAAATTACAAGCGAGTTAAACCCTCTGGATTTGCCCATTCGACTGGAGTTTTGCAAAAAAAAAATGACAAAGAAGGCCGAAGAAGACAGCAACTTGATAAATTGATGAGGAATATTTTAATCTAAACGTCAATGTAAACCAGCAAAATTGCCATATATGGAGTGATTCTAGTCCAGATATACTCCATGACACGGAATTGCACCCATAACGAGTCATTTTAGGGTGCGCAGTTTTATCAAGGTGCATTGTGGGGCCATGCTTTTTTGGAAGGAAATGGTGAAACAATAACTGTTAACAGAGACAGATATTTAAAAATGTTGCAGGAGTTTTTTTAACCAGAACACCGGCAAAGATGTATCCGTTTCAACAGCATTTGGTTCCAGCAAAGGGAGCAACTGCGCACATAGCCAGATCTGCTATGGCGGAACGAAAATTCCAGAAATTCCACTTTCCGCCGGCCCCCAATCACCTGACCTAGCTACACCAGATTTTTTTATGGGGTAATGTCAAGCAAGAGGTACAGAAAACGAAACCGAGGAATTTTACAGTCAATTAAAACAGGCCGCAATGAATAATACTGTGATCATATGCATAAATGGCCATAGAGGTCATTTATGGTCTAAAATCTTCAAAACCAAAATTAGTTATATAAAATAACAAAAAAAAAATGAAATGAAATACATTGATTAAAAAAAAGTTATTTAAATTTTTTATTGTAGCACAATTGGTGCGTCACCTTATATACAATAAAATAGAAACACTTACCCATTAGGAATATCAAGAATTTACACCAAAAATCAGCAAAATCTTACCTGAAAAATAAAAATATATTCGTGATTAGATTAAATGTTTAAGACTTAAAAAAAAACTTTCGTCAGTACAAAACTACATCCTCTCTAGATTAATTTCTTACTCGTGATCAAAATCGTATATTGTTATCCTAATATTGAAATAGAATAACTTATAATTTTTCAAAATCTGGTTTTTGGCTGATTGTGAAAGAATACATACTGATAAAAACAAATACCGTCAAATAAAATTTTTTTTGTCGCTAAGCTGGTGTGATCAAAAAATTATCATTATTTTCAAATTTCGTGAGTTACGTATGTTCGATTTTCGCATTTCGCTGTTATGTTGCTACACATGTCTGTTATATAGTATGTTGACAATATCAGCCATTTTGGATTGCCAGTTTGTTTTTGACAGATAAAAATGTTAGCCGTGTTTTGGTGTGCTCTTCGATTTTTTACTATTCGAAAAAATGGATCAAAGAAACTGTATTGTTTTGTGCAAAAAAATGAAATTAAATGTGCAAGGACATTTTAAATGTTGACTGTGGCGTTTGGTGAGTCTACTATGAGTAGAACACAAGTTCAATTGTGGTATAACCGGTTTAAGGAAGGCCGAGAAGATGTCAATGACGATGCTCGTCCTGGTCGCCCAAGCACGTCAACAACCGATGAAAACATTGAAGCAGTGAAGAAAATGATTTTAGATAATCATTGAATCAGTATTAGAGAGGTTACTGATAATGTTGGCATGTCGTTCGGCTCATGCCAAACAAGTTTTACGGATGTTTTAGGCATGAAACGCGCGGCAGCGAAGATTGTTCCAAAATTGCTGAATTTTGAGCAAAAACAACGTCGCATGGACATCGCTCAGGAGCTGTTGAACGTCGTCAACAACGATCCAAATTTCCTCAAAAAAGTCATAACTGGTGACGAATCATAGGTGTATGGCTATGACATTGAAACCAAAATCATCCCAATGGAAGCGTCCAGAGGAGCCAAGACCAAAAAAGCACATCAAGTTCGGTCAAATGTGAAGGTTTTGCTCACTGTTTTCTTCGATTGCAATGCCACAAGGTTGTACGGTCAATGAGGAATACTACCTTGAAGTTATGCGCCGTTGGCGCGAAGCAATTCGTCAGAAACGCACAGAATTGTGGAAAAACCAACCATGGATTTTGCACCATGATAACGCACCAACTCACACATCGATGCTTGTGCGTGAGTTTTTGTCCGAAAATAAAACCGCAATCATACCTCAACCACTGTATTCACCGGACTTGGCCCCGCTGACCTTTTCCTCTTCTCAAAACTGAAGACTCCGATGAAAGGAAAGCGTTTTGCTACGATTGTGGAGATAAAAGAGAAATCGAAACAGGAGCTGTTGGCGATACCAAAAAACGTGTTTCAGAAGTGTTTCGAGGATTGGAAAAACGCTGGCATAAGTGAATTATATGTGAGGGGGATTACTTTGAAGGGGACAAAATAGTTATTGATGAATAAATAAATACTATTTGAAAAAATTGAAAATACGATCACGTGGAATGTGAGTGCACTCTACCATTTATTTTGTTTACGGTGCTCGATTTTATCAGTTCACCTTAAATGTGTTTAAGAATCTTCACTATTACCTATATACATAAAATTGAATGTTTGTTTGTTTAAAGCGTCTAAACTAATCGATCGATTGTCATCAAACTTTCACAGCATACGACAGCGGTCCCAAAACTAAAAGAATCTAACATGTAGAAGGTGCCAGTAGTTTGAAAAAATTATTCTGCTGAAAATGACAACCTTATAAAACATATGTTTTAAGTTTCAAAGTGCCACGTTGTTTGATATTTTTATTTCAGCCATCAAAAGTAAACGATTTCAGTGAATTTGTAAAAATGGAAAAAATTGGTCACCGTTATGTAATTCAATATTTTCATTTGAAAGGTCTCAGTCCAACCAATATTACAGCCGAGCTAAATTCTACTCTGGGCGAGTCTACTCTTTAATTTACGACTGTAAAACTTTGGGTAGCAGTTGGGTAGTTTAAACGAGGCCGTACGAGCACCGTAGTGGTCGACCAATTGAGGTGTCCACGCCAGACACGGTTAAGAAAATCCACAAAATGGTATTGGATGATCGTCGGCTGAAGAGAAGTGAGCTAGTTGAAATGAAAGTCAATTCAAAAAGTGCTATACGTACATCGTACATTGACCAAAGATTTGGAGATGAGAAAGCTGTACAGACAATGGGTGCCGCGATATCTTTCAACAGAGCAAAAACAGCTTCGTGAAGATGTGTTTGGAGATGGTGCATCACAATAAAAAAAAAACTTGGATTTTGTTAAACGCTGCATTAAAGTTATTTATTTCAAAACCGAAAAAGAAAAATTCGATACATTATGGTAACCCATAAAAAATTATTACATCAAAAGAATAAATAACATTAGACATTATCACAAGCTGCTATCACAATCTCAAAATTCAAATATCGTTTCAAACCATTACTTCCGAAAACACACATGGAAATATTATTTACAATAGAATGCTATGCAATTGTGCAGTTCATCGCCAACCATATAAACCATTTTGAAATAAATTCTAAGCTTCACAAAATCCCTCACTGTGCCACCATCATCGATTTAACGACAAATGAACAATCATGTATTCATTTGGTTTCAGCCAAATGTTGATTGCCAAGCAAATTTGCATTGGCAAGCAACTATGAATATTTTACAAGAGTAGCAATATTTTTCTCGAATATTTGTGTATGGGAATAAATATTGAACATTTCATCGTTTTCTGCAGGCATTGGAAATTTTCCACGCTTCTGGCAAGTTTATGGACGAAGAATTCAGAACTAACAATGTGAGCAATTAAGCGAGTCAAGCCAAAACGTGAAGAATAAACCCACAACAAAAGTCAACATGATACAGTTAGTTGATTCATCCTAACATAAACCATTCAATAAAACTGTAAATATTATTTGGTAGAATTATTAATAATTGCATAAATTGATTGCCTACGGGAAGGAGAATGTAGAGAGGAGTTGATAATCAAAGTTAAGATGATTTATGGTTACGGGCCACTTAAAGCTGCCAGAGAAGTTGTTATATATATCATAAAATGTATATGAGTAATAACAAAATATATATTATTCATAAATATTTTATGACCTTCGAAGTTATTTAATATATTACGATCAATTGCAATGAATTTTTAGGTATCAAAAGCACATAGAGATAAACATGAACTCTAATCTACTCGTATATAAAGGCAATAATTCGTTATCTGGTCTCAGTAAAATGAATAGAAATTTCAGAGAGCAACGGATTGATAACAATTGAAAACGTGTATGTTCACATTATCTGGATTTAATATATAAAAGTGAAATGCTAGAATATTATAAAAGATATTTGTATATATAAAATGTATATTTGTATATACAGGGTTGCCCATATTCGACGGACCCATCTGGCAACGCCATAACTTTAGACAGAGATGTCAGATCGCTTAATGACATACCGCGTTTGAAGCGTCAGTCCAAGCAGATTTTTACCATGGAACAATACACGCCACGCGAGCGCTCTGAAATAGTTGAAATTTACATTCAACAGAAGAAGTCAATTGTGAAAACTCAACGTGCTTTTAAAATATTAAAAAATGTGAGAAGTGCACCTTCTAAGAACACCATTAAGCGTTTATACGAAAAATCCGAAGGGGCCAAATAAAAGTCGACCAAGGCGATCGGCCGAGAATATCGCTGCCGTACGAGCCAGTGTTGAGAGGTCCCCAAGAACATCCCAAAAACGCCGTTCTCAGCAGTTGGGCATGGCTCGGTCCACTTTACAACGGATTATTCGCGTTGATTTGCATTTGTTCCCGTACAAAATTCAATTGACGCAAAGATTGTTGCCTGCGGACAAGCCTCGTCGATTGGAATGGGCCCAACGAGTCATCGAAATGGCCGATGATGACGAGCAATTTTGGAACAAAATTATCATGTCCGATGAAGCCCATTTCACATTGAATGGGACCGTAAATAAGCAAAATTGCCGTATTTACGCCACTGAAAATCCTCAGGAGATTCAAGAATTGCCTCTTCATGACGAAAAAGTCACAGTTTGGTGCGGCGTTAGTGCGAAAAGGGTCATTGGGCCGTTTTTCTTCCAAAACGAAAATGGCCATGCTGTTACCATCAACCAGGAGCGTTATCGCGACATGATGACCAATTTTGTGATGCCAATTATTCGTCGAAAGCGTATGAGGCAGTTCTGGTTTCAACAAGACGGCGCTCCACCGCACACAAGTCGCATAACAATCGATTTTCTGAAGAATTTGTTTCCGGGCCGTTTGATGTCGAAAAGTGGTGATTTGGACTGGCCACCGCGTTCGCCCGATTTGACGCCCGCTGACTTCTTCTTGTGGGGACATTTGAAGTCAAAGGTTTACGTTAACAAGCCAAGGACCGTAGAAGAGCTCAAGGACAACATTCGTGAAGAAATAGCCGCTATTCCGGCCGAAATGTTGGGAAAACGATGGAAAATGCTGCAAAAAGGGCACAATACGCCATCAACGCCAGAGGCGGCCATTTGAGAGATATCATATTCAAAAATTGATGTAAACAAATCTACTTGGAACAAATTAAATGAATAAGATTGCCAACCGCCAAATTTTTATTTTTTTCTTTGATTTTTTTTTTTAAAACATGGGTCCGTCGAATATGGGCAACCCTGTATAAAAGTGAAATGTTAGAATATTATAAAAGATATTTGTATATATAAATTGTATATTTGTATATATTGTATATATAAATTGCAAAGGTATTGGTAGTAGTTTAGTTCTAGTTTAACTTTTTAGTTTTTTAGTGTTCAGATGACAAACTAAACTTTAACACTCATGTGAATAATGTAGTAAAATTTTAAATTGTTCACTTTGAAGTTTTTATAACACTGATTTAGTGTTGCCTAGATCGGTTAAGGAGAAATTGGTTCATATTTATATTATGACTAGTATTCTGCATTGTATAGAACTATAATACAGTTAAGAGATATATATAGGTATATTCACGGAGGCCTCGAGTTCATATACTACCGCATGTTATGCGTTTCTTATACTGCAATTTTAAAAATTATATTGATTTGAGATTTTTTTTTTTTTATTTAGTTTATTATATCATACAAATTTATACAAATTACGCCTCAGCGCCGCATGGCATTATAGAGGCTAGTTGGCAAAATAATTACATCAAAATTGTTTGTATAATAACGATAGTTTTAATACAAAATACAAACACATCTATGAAAAACCAAATTTATTGACATGTACTTCAATATTAACTCAAAATTCATACCAGAAGCTCTTCGACATTTTGCACTAAATACCCTTTCATTGACGATTTAAATAATAAAAGTGTTTCTAGTGATTTTAACTGTTCTGGTTAAATATTGTACTGACTACTAACAGAATGTTCTATACTTTGTTTTGTTGTTTCAGATCGGCACACAGCTACTCTCAAATTGTCATTATTTTTCCTATTAAAAATATACTGATTTCGGGAAAAATTTATCGCGTGATGGCCAATACTATACAAGCATTTGAAAACATATACATATTAACAATTTTAATTTATAACAATCATATACTGGCAAAACCCCTCTATACAGAGAAAGCATACAATATGAAATTGGCCAGTTCGCTACAGCTTTTAGTGCTTTATTTTGTTGTTGTTGAAGTGATTTTAATTCAGAACTCTTTTTGTAACCACACATAATGGCTAAATAGCTATAATGACTTTGAACTAAAGCTTGAAATATTAGAAACTTAGTATTTTGATCAAATTTATTTCTAAATTTATACAATAAACCTATGGCAGGTGATACTGTAGACTTTAGATACTCAATATGCAGTGTCCAAGAAAGATTACTTTGAAAATATAATCCCAAATATTTAACTGAATTAACTTCTGGAATTTTTTCCCTATCTACGTATATATTAAAGCGGTCGTTGAACCGACAATGTGACCCAAATCTTATCAATTTTGTTTTATTTGGATTAAGTAAAAGTTCATTAATACGCAAATACTCTATTAATAGACTTGCTCCCCGTTCTATGTAAGACTTCACAGCCGTTTCATATTTATATGGATAAAAAATGGCAATATCATCAGCGTATACAAACAGTTTACCTGATAAGTCAATATTTTTCAAGTCATTTATATACAGAGAAAATAACCACTGATTTTAAAGTACTTTTACTATTAACAATTTGTACAAATTGCAACCGCATCGTCAAATAGCTTTTTAAGAGAAAAAGTTCTTTGTCACGCACACCATAAAATCTGAGTTTCTGAAATAAAATATCATGATCAATTAAATTAAACGCTTTTAACAAATCATAGAAAACTCCAACTACACCCCTATACCCGTCATCCAATGACTTACATATGAAATTTTGCACATTAACTGTTGCCTTCTCTGTTCCACAACCTTTTCTAAAACCATATTGAAAATCATTTAACAAATTGTTATCTTGGAAATATGTAAAGAGCTGTGTATGCAAAATATGTTCAAAAACATTGTCTATAATTGGCAATATCGATATTGAACGAAATTTATCAACGGAGGTAGATATTTTCTCCTTAGGTATTGGTACAATTTTATGGATTTTTAATATTTCGGGATATACCGAGTTATAAATTATATCATTAAAGATGTTAACCAAACGTGGAGTCACACTATCAGCACATATCTTAAGAATTTTTGCCGAAATGTTATCATGACCCGGACTTTTTCCCGATATTAAGCTGGATATAACATTTCTCATTTCATCAAGCGTAGTTATTCTAGCTTGAAATCTGCTATTACAGATTGTTAATGTTCTCAAGGCATGGCACGTATCCGAAGGGAGTTGTAATATTTGTCCTTTTAATTCATTGACTGAATTTACAAAATAATCATTTAACATTTCAGCTTTCTGAACATTATCTGCAACAAATTCACCATCGACATTTTTTACATTGATTTGCTTGTCTAATACTCTTCCAAGTGTCTCATTAATAAAAACCCAGGATTTCCTAGGATCGTTCCTCATACTGGCCAGATTGTCAACATAGTAATTGTTCATAGAACAATTGTTAGCTATTTTAATAATATTGCTAATCCTTTTCAATTTTTCCTCAATATTTCTGGTTGGCTTTTTCCTCCGCTGCTTTAACAAAAGCTTTTTATATGCTATCAGTTTTTTTAAATTACCGTTTACCCTTTTTGAGCTGCAGAACTGTCCATAGCATTTTTAACACAACTAATTAAAGCAGATGTGTCAACCGACGGGTCAACAGTATATGGCAAATCTTGCATTTCATTCTGAATGAAGTCCTTTACTTTATTATAGTCACATTTAAAGTATTTTTTTGTAACAAAATCCTTGGTGTGCGCCTTTATATGAACCTTACAAGAAATAATGTTATGGTCGGATAAACTACATTTCCCTGAAGCAATTTTCATAGGTTTATGTAAATTGCTATATATATGTACATATACATGATCAATGCACGTTCCACTCTGCGGACACGTAATTAAATTACGACAGCTAGCAATATCATAACTTGATAAAAGGTTCAAAAGTTTTTTATTTTTTATTATTTTGTTTTATTTTTATTTTGTTTTTTTATTTTTATTATTTTGTTGAATTTCATTTTAACTTATTTTTATCATTTATTCAATAATAATTATTATAATAATAATGATTATAATAATAATAATAATAATAATAATAATAATAATAATAATAATAATAATAATAATAATAATAACAATAACGAACAACGATGACAAGATTTGGACAGCACCATCCTCAGGGCTGCTGTTGAGAGAGTAATGTTGCCACGAAAGTTGGGTGGACAGGGTATAATAAATTTGAAGAACCAATATTATGACCAGATCCAGAAGCTTAGAGAATTCTTTTATGCGAAGGCATTAGAAAGTGAGCAATATTCCATTCTGGTGAATTTGGATGAAAATTACACACCACTAAAACTCTCAACGCCGTTGTTCGATCCTCTAGAATTTGTAAGTAGTGATGTCGATATTGTAGACAAATGGAAACGCAAGGCCATACATGGTAGATTTCCACACCAACTGGATATGAATAATGTGGATAAAAATTTGTCTACAATATGTTTTCAGTATGGCCAATTGTTCCTGGAAACGGAAGCATTTCTAATGGCCATACAGGATGGCGTAATCCACTTTAGACATTTTCGAAGAGTTGTTCTACACGAGAATATTAATAATATGTGCCGTAGGTGTGGTCAGGCTCCTGAAACCATAGACCATATCATAAATGGATGCTCAATACTGGCAAGTACGGACTACCTCAGAAGGCACAATAATGTGGCAAGAATAATTCACCAAACTCTTGCTATTAGAAGTGGTTTCCTGGAGGATAGACTTCCCCATTATATGTACCGACCTGAAGAAGTCTTAATTAACATGGATTTTAAATTGTACTGGGACCGCACCATATCAACGGATAGAACTGTCATCGCGAATAGACCAGATATAGTTTGGGTAAATAAACGCAGCAGAACGGGGTATATTGTGGATGTTGCCGTGCCACTTTCCGAGAACGTTAACCGGACAATTGCGGAAAAGATATCTAAATATACGGATCTGGCGTTTGAGGTGAGACAACGGGAACATCTCAGAAGTGTTGAGGTTATACCGGTAGTGATCTCTAGCACTGGAATAGTGGTGCAATCTGTGCCTCAACATCTGGAAGAGTTGGAACTTTCGCGGCACGTGCACGATATGTGCAAAATGGTAGTCCTGGAAACGTGCAGGATAATGAGAAAGTTCCTGGGGTAAGCCGAAGCGTGATTCTTCCATCGTAATGGTGATATGTGAATAACAGTGAAGAAGAATAATGACAATTGACAGTAAAAAAAAACAAAAAAAAAACAGTGCTGAAGTGACTTGTGGCCGACACCACCGTCATGTTCAGCTGTAAATGGACCCCAGCTCGCGCGGTATCTGGGGGGAAAGAGGCGTGGGAATAAAAATAATAATAATAATAATAATAATAATAATAATAATAATAATAATAATTAATAATAATAATAACAATAACAATAATTATAATAATAATAATAATAATAATAATTGAAGAAAGTATTTGCTTTTCGTTTTATGATGGAAGTCTAGAAATTTTGGCTCTGTAAATTGATGTCGGCAAATATACTCTTGAGGGTTAGGGAAATAAAAGAGTTTCGATTCAATTTCAAAATAGGTTTATTGAATGTTCACAGTAGTGGCTGACGATATTGTTCTAAAGATGATTCAGGGAAAAAAGTGGACGAGGCCAAGTTGTTGGCAACCACGAAGACAATAGTCCTTTTTTTAAGAAAAAATTACAGTTTAACTTCAAAATTACTATTCAAAATAGGTGCCAGCTAGTTAAGTGATTTAACTGTTATACAATTGTACAAGTAATAGTTACCAAATATATAAAATTCAATAAATTCATTTCCGTTAAACAAATTTAAATTAGAAATTCATTTACTTAAAAGTATGAAAAGATATAAAAAGAAATATTTATATTAATTCAATAAATAACGACAACAAGCGTTAAACAATAATAAACAGGTTCTTATTCCCGACATAATCACACTCATTAGTCGTGCTTTTGTAGTCAGAGTAACACGAATTCACAATTTGTTACTAAGCCCTTTAAAATGTTTTAAATTATGTCCTGATTCTTACAAAAAGTGCATTCTACTACACTATCCAGTAAAATGTATATTAAATTAAATTGGGACCAGACGTTATTATATAAGGTTGGGGCGGTTCGAAAACTAGCCAACATAACAAAGAAAACACAAAATAGTTGAGAAAAATTGTCTTTATTTTTCAACATAATCTCCTCTTAGCTCCATGCACTTGTTCCAGCAACATTCAATAGCTTCTACAGCCTCTTCATAGTAAGAAATGTCAAACTCTTTAAATAGCCATTAACCGCAGACTCCACCTTTCCGTTGTTGGCAAATCTTTTACCATTGAAATATTTTTTCAAGTTTGGAAACAGAAAATGGTCCAAGGAAGCTAAATCTGGCAAATAAGGTGCGTGATGAAGCAATTCGAAATTTAATTCATTAATTTTGGCCACGGTAATAGTGGATTTGTGAACTGGAGCACTGATAATGAATCTACAGTTTCTTTTTCGCCAAATGCGGCCTTTTTCCATAATTTCATCACCTAAACGTTGCAATAAATTAGCATAATATTCGTCGTTTAAGGATTTTTGTCTTCGCGAAGATAATTAATAAAAATAATCCCATGCGCAATCCAAAAATCCTACACCATGACCTTGTTTGCAGACGGAATCGTCTTCGCCTTCTTTGGACATGATTATCACATTCCAGCCCACTGCTTTGATTGTGTCTTTGTCTCCGGGGTGAAGTGGAGGGCTCATGTCCCATCTGTGGTTGTAGATCGGTTCAAAAATTCCGCTTTATTAGGCTGAAACAACACCAAACACTCTACTGAAACATTTTCACGACGCTGTTTTTGCTCTATAGAAAGCAAGCGCGGCACCCATCTTGCGCACAGCTTTCTCATCTTCAAATTCTCGGTCAATGTATGATGTATTGCATTTTTTTAAATGCCTATCATTTTAACTATCTCATCCGATCATCTAATTTCTTAACCGTGTTTGGCATGAATACATCGATTGGTCGACTACTACGGTGGTTGTCTTGGCAGCTCATACGGCCTCGTTTGAACTCTGCTTCCCAATATTTTACAGTGGTCAACGAAGGAACAGACTCCCTTAGAGTAGAACCAGAATATTGATTGGACTGAGATCTTTCAAATGGAAATATTGAATTACATAACAGTGGCCAATTTTTTTCCACGTTTACAAATTCACGGAAATCGTTCAATTTTGATGGCTAAAATAAAAACACTAAACACTTGTGCATATTTGAGTAAGGAAGTAGAACATTAACCGTGTTTAACATCCGTCTAAAATCTTTGACCAACGATGCCAATATGAAGCTGCTGAATTCAGTATTTACGAAAATTTCAGGGTGATCCAGACAACAAATTCTGGTAAGCTGAGCTGAGATTTTATGGCAGGGAATATAAAAAAAACATTTTGAATCACAGAAGAAACCACCTAGATGTGTTGCTACACTTTAGCTGCAGGCTATTAATTATCACAAAAATTCGAACAATTTGTTATACGGGAGCGAAGCTTGTTCATCCACATCTATTGACCCTAATCCAGTTTGTTGCAAACCAAAGCGGGCGTGATAAAGCTGGACTCATCTCAAGCATAATATACAAACGTGAAATGTTTTTCAAATGGAAAAATCCATTAAAATATTTTTCTATAACCATGCCCATTACGAAATGTATGAAATGTAATGATTCCTGCCGACATCTATCAATTTCCGTAGGATATTGTTTTTAATTAATGGGTAAAGTTTTGTTTATTGAAGGGATAGGTTCGGCAGTATATGGGCAAGTTGTTTTATTCCAGTTCTATTTTGCCACTTGTGACGCTTGGTCGTGGACGGTGCATCCACTTAAGTCAAATAAGTGGGAGTGGCAAAAGGGACTCCCCTGTAATCGACTTGTCTTGTCTTTTCAGGAGAGAATCTTATTTGCTGCCGTTATTAAATAACCATGTCTAAGGTGTTTCCTTACAATTTTAGCCAAATTAGAAGAGTTCCCAACCAAACCACTTGTAGACAGCAGTCTCATCGACGGTATACCAGAAACGCTCTCTTCTCCCACTCAACATGTGAACTTTGTCCCTTGAAAATTTACATTTTCCTTTTTTTCAATCATCACAATTTCAACTGACTTTTGCTTTTCCATAACTACCAAATCGGGGAACAACTATTTCAATTATTAAAAACCAACATTGAGCATAGTCCAAAGCTGCTATCAAACCTTGTATTTTCAATTTTTTTTTTTTTTTTTTGCTGGGTCGTTTTCATCTTCTTACACCAACAGTTACCCAACGTTGCAATGACACATTGCGAGGCAGTGGACGTGCCCAAAATACCTTCCTGAATTTATTTCATATTGAATTAGTTCCTTTTCCCCCCAAAAATTTTATGTACAAATCTTCGATTATAGAGCTAAAGAAAAAACGTAATCTCAGACCGTATAAGTTATTCTACAAGCATTTTTTCGCAACAAAAGGTTTTGCTGAGATAGGATGTAAGGAAATTTGGTTTCTGCTAAACGATCTTTTGTCGTTTTGTCTCATATATTCAAATTACCGAAAAGTATCATTCAAAATATTCAATATATTCAAAATATTCGAAATATACAAAATATTCACAAAACCCAAAATACTCAACATATTCCAAATATCAAAATATTTATAATATTCAAATATTCAAAATATTCCAAATATCAAAATATTTCAAATATTTAAAATATTCAAAATATTCAAAATATTCCAAATATCCAAAATATTTAAACTATTCAAATATCAAAACACTTAAAATATTTAAAATATTCGAAATATTCCAAATATCAAAATACTCAAAATATTCCAAACATCAAAATATTTAAGATATTTATAATATTCAAAATATTAAAAATATTTAAAATATTTAAAATATTCAATATATTCAAAATATTCAAAACATTCAAAATATTGAAAGTATTCAAAATATCAAAATATTCAAAGCATTCAAAATATTCGAAATATTCCAATAATCAAAATATTTAAAATATTCAACATATTCCAAATATTTAAAATATTCCAAATATTTAAAATATTCTAAATATTTTAAATATTCTAAATATTCTACATATGCTAAATATTGTAAAATATTCAAAATATTCAATTCATAACCAAATATTAAAACAATTCTAATACTCAAAATGTTTAAATTAATGAAAATGTCAAAACATTGTCTTAAAGCTTTTCTAATACGCAAAAGTCCTATAAAGGCGCATAAATATCATCCCCATTAATGCATTATTCGTTCTTCTATACTGGATAATAAATTATCCCAAATTCACTAATGATTTACGACTAAATTTAATTATTGCTATAATAAAAACTAAACTCGTGGCCACTCAATCGATGTAGTAAGTTGTGCATGTTTTCTATATACATAAATATCGTATTACTGCGTGGGCGTATGTGTAATTTCTTACGAGCCATTTCATTTGTGTGCGTGAGTGCGGTTGTGTTTCGTAAACACGTTACATAAATGTTATATGCCCTGGTCCTGCACTATCAACTGAAACAATTAAATTATATTATAGTACTGTTGATTGTGTGGCAGGCCATTGTGGCCATTGTGAACACATTCACGTTATGTGAATGAATAACCAACATGTGACACAAATACAGAGACAGTAAGTATTCATTATCAGTTGCCTGTAAACTGTAACGATAAGGATGACATTTGTGATAAATTGAAGGTACCAGTAATGATGGTGATTATCGCATTATTTGTAGTTGTGTGTACCCATAAAAAGCTCGCTCAGATCTTTGCCTATCTTCACTGAAGACTTCGTGTCAGTCAGCATCATCCTACAAAGACGTTTAAGCTTCGTAGAAATTCCAAACTCAGACATGGCCTCATACAGTTTTTGCCATATCAGGCTATCGAAGCTTTTTAATCGTCGATAAGATAGTACGTTTCGATCTGTTCTCCTTGAGTTTTCTCCTGAATTTGTCGTAGTGTGAATGTCTAGTCATTTGTTGATTTACCAGGTCTAAAGCCACACTGATAAGATCCAATCAGGTCAGTTGGAATCGGTTTCAGTCTTTCATATATCACACTCGGCAGGACTTTATAAGCAATGTGTAAAAAAGTGATACCGCGATAGTTTTTACAAATACTTGGATCGCCTTGTTTTAAACACAGGACGCAGTACAATCAAATTCCAATCAGCTTTGTTGTTTTTAAGCCGCAATACTACTGTTCTGATCTCTGTTTGGCTAGGAGATGGGTAATTTATTATTTCGATAATTGGGATGATTTCCTCAATCGTGCTGGCATCCGGAACTAAGAGCTTATACAAATTCTCTCTCCATAGTTGCAGCACATTATGCGTATCTGTGACCAGGTTTCCATCTTTGTTCTTACAGGAAAGAGCCCTGTTCCATACCCTGTACTTCTTATTTTTTAGTAAAATTTTCGGGCTTCAACTCTACCCCTGTACCTTTCTATTTCCTCACTCTAACGCTTTTTCCACAACCGAGCCTTTTATACTAAAAAAGGATTTAGGCAGAGCGACAGTCTATCGTGCGACCTCTTCGACATACTGTTGGAGATGATTATAAGGAAAGCTGCAGTTAACATAGCTGGTACCATCTTTAATAAAAGCCATATGTAACTCGCATATGCAGATGACGTAGACATTATTGGGCGAAAACTGCAGGATGTTACTGCAGCCTCCTCAAGCATCGAGAAGGAAGCAGTGAAAATGGGTCTCGTGGTAAACATGGACAAAACAAAGTTATTGGTTTCAATGAACAAAGAGCCTACTCGTTTGGGGCGCTGTGTGAACGTTGACAACTATAATTTTGAGTGATGGAAGAATTCATCTACCTCGGTTCCGCTGTAAACAAAACGAATGATGCCAGCATGGAGATAAAGAGGAGAGTATTGCTTGCTAACAGACGTTACTATGGGCTAAATAAGTGATTCAATGATATAGCCCTCTACCGACAAACAAAAATCAGACTATACCAGACGTTGGTTCTACCTGCCTTGTTATAGTGCGCAGAATCCTGGATTATGACACAAGCAGATGAATCAGTATTTGTAGTTTCCGAAAGGAAAATACTCCGGAAAATACCTATATATGGACCCATCACTGTTAACGCAGAGTATCGGCGTCGCATGAACAATGAGCTGTATGAGCTATATGCCGACATCAACGTGGTCAAACGCATTAATATACAGCGCTTTCGTTGGCTGGGTCATGTTGTGCAAATGGACCCAAATGCTCCGGCACGTAAAGTTTTCGACAGAGAACTCGACGGACAACGCAGAAAGGGCGACCAAAGCTCCGTTGGAAAGACCAGGTTTTTGATGTATTATCGAAACTTGGTGTGACGAATTGGAGGAGAAGCGCAGAAGATCGAAGCGTTTGAAGTTATTTTCTATCGGCGGCGTATAATAGATAAGATATGTCTATTCCAGTCGCCACCTAAGAAGAAGTGTAGCCATAAAAATATCGCAAATGCTTTTTAAAATTGAAAGCAGTGGTACTTTTTAACAATTATTGGTTTGAGCATACCATATTCTCATAAATATAGTAATCAAAAATTGTTTATTCAACCATAATCCGATGCTTCGGATAAAGAGCTTAATTGTTATGATTGGTTATACGAAAGCACTGTAGCTTAAAACTGAACTAACATGAACTAATCTCGCAGACGCATAATAAATTCAAATACTCTCATTACATTGTGGACCAAATCGATTCCGTTTTGTTAATTTTAATGTCGAAAATATCGATAAAATAAGGAAAATTGTCAAGTCTGATCATCATGTAAACACTGTTTCGATTGTCCAGGACCTAAACATTGTACCGAAGATCTATTAAAACCACTTGAGTAAGACTGGGTACCAAAAGAAGCTCAATGTATGGAAGCCACATGAGTTAACGTAAAGAAATCTCATGGTCCGAATTTTCACCTGTAAATTCTTACTGAACTCTATTATAGTATTATCCATTTTTCGTTTTCAAGTAAATTTAAATAAAACACACAAAGCTATGATTTCAATGAAATTTCGGATTGCATTATAATGCTTGAGCCTTGCCATTACGTACGAAATGTCAATGTCATTTTGCCGCCACTAAATTGGTGGCAGAAGTGGATCTTTTTGAAATAGTTGTTGAAAAATACGAGGCAATGACACCTCCAGACCATTATGCACATCAAATAGTCACTTTTTCCGGATGCAATGGCTTTTTCATAATCACTTTTGTGTTCTCCAAGCTCCATATGCGACAGTTTTTTTTTTTTTTTTTTTTTTTGTTTTTGCGTAGTCACAGAGTAGCAAATGAGCTTCATCGAGCTTTCAACGTTTAAATCACCACTTTTATACTAAATTTTAACTATGAGAATTTTTGCGCGTTGTTCGGTTGTTAAACTATATATATTCGTAAATGGCAAATCATTCACTAAAAAAATAACACTTCGAATGAAGTGAATGAATAACCGTATAAAATCTATCCATTTCAGAAGTAACAAATATGTCAAGCAAAATGGTAAAGGTATAACCACGGTGAGCTGGTGCAAGCGATGACCAAATCAGGATTGACGGTCGGGAAGCTTTTGCTATGGACTTGCTAAATTTGGCAGATAATCATCTGCTATGAACCTACACAGTCAATAACCGGACAGTCCGAAGATGGCAATCATCCAGAAGCGGCTAGATTCGGCCACTAGAAGAAAAATCGTACTCCACCAGGACAAAGCCAGACCACACACATCGATAGTGCTTCACCAGAAGCTCTGGAAGCTTAGTTTTAATGCATCCATTTTATAGTATGGATACCAATTATCACCAATTTATTACCTGTTTTTGTCAATGGTGCATGATTTTGCGAGGGAAAAATTCGCCTCAACAGAAATTACGATTATTCCAGTTTTTTTGCAATAGAAATAAAAGTTTCTATGGGAGAAGCGTAACAAAATTGTCTTCAAAATGATAACAAACTATAGAAGAAAATGATGCATATTTGATCTGAATCTGATCATTCTTACTATGCTAAATCAAGCCTGTAATGACATTGAAAAATAAATCAAAAGAAAAGGTGTCTAACACAACAAAATAGATAATACGTTAACACAGTTCAACAAACACGTTTAAAAATTAAGCCAATTTTCAATTTCAACTTCAAAATATAGCCTATTAGTCAAAAATTATTCTGTATAAAACAAAACATAAAAACTGTTTTATCGCTTTGGATACTCTAAGAATGTATCAAAACATTAGGACAAAATGGTGTCCTAATGTAATTGAATTTAATTGCAAAAAATTAAGAAACTGTCGACTGTATTAACAATTACGTTTTTTTTAATATTTATGAATTCGTGGATTGAATTGAATTTTAAATATATATGTGTATGTATATAATACTGTTTATCAAAAATTTTAAATATGAATACCGTTAAGTTTTAACTTATAACAGGCAATTATTATTATTATTATACCTCAATTTAAGCTTTATTAAATTCCATACAAAAAGTTAGTTTTTTCTAGATTTTTTTTGCTTGTTTTGACTTTTTTCAGTGAAGCTTTGCCTATTTCTATTATTATCAAATTCCAGCAACACTTAACAGCTTTGCATTAACTGTATTTTGATGTACACGATCATAGGTTATGTTATGTTAGGTCAGTGTGGCAGTCTGAATAGACAGACTCACTTAGACTGTACAGTCCATTGTGATGCCACGGACACTAGAGATATGGATGTCCCTAGTTCCCCCGTTGAATCATCCTGAGAGCCTCAAGAAGTTTTTAAGTCGGACAATATCTATATCTTCCAGATCTCCTTGGTCCCTTGGTAAAGAAATAAGAGCCTAGTGTTGATCCCCGCCTGTACGCCAGAGCGGGACAATTGCAGAGGAGATGTTGTAAGAACTCCTCCTTATCCTCAACATCCCTATAGCTTTTGCAGAAGTCATTAGCCTCAACCTTCATTGTCACTGCATGTATTCCAATCAAACAGTGTCCTGTCATGACGGATACAAGCAATGGTAGTCGAAGCCACATCTGCCTGTGTTAATTACAACCTCGAATAGACGCCCACTTACCATTTGCTGCTAAATATGCTCTATCTCGCAGTAGGAGCTTGCAAGTAGCCAGAGGCACGCTCACCTACTCCAATTTGACTGGAGTCTGTAAGGTTGTCCCTAGTCTTGCCAGTTCGTCTGCTCTGCAGTTCCTTGCTATGTCCCTGTGGTCCGGCAACTACATAAGGTGAATGTTGAAATGCTGAGCCATCTCGATAAGAGATGTGCGGCATTTCAAGACTGATGTTGATTTCGGAAAGATAGAATCCAGGGATTTAATAGCAGTTTGACTATCAGAGAATATGTTAATCCTCACGGTGGTGAGGACATTATATCTCAGCCATTCTGCCACTCCCTTAATGGCCAAAATTTCGGCCTGATAAACACTACAGGTGTTTGGAGTAGACTGCGAAAACTACCTGATTATTTTATTTTGAGCTGTCAGTGTAGACGGCGACATACAGCCTTGTACCAGGAGTTCTACATTTCCACGTATCTCTATCTGGTATAAGTTTATGGTACTTCTTATCGAACAGCGGTTCAGCCAGAGTGTAGTTTATGGAGACTGTTATGCCAGAAAATCGTACATTAGCTTCCTAGTACTGACATCTACTCTCAGATTTGATAGTGATGCGAATATCGTATCCGGAGAAACATTAACGACCATTCTATATCTAGAAAGGCTACAAAGTACACTTCTTAATGGAGAGTGAATCTTCTAGTCCCCTATGGGAGGTGTTCCCGGCTTTGCGAATAAAGACCACCTTGGCCTCCCCCACTTAGCCGGGATATAAGTTACGTCGATACAGCCGATATAGAGCTCCTGAAGCCATGGTATCAGCATATCATCCACCGCTTTTAATTCACCCGGTGAAATCATATCCGGTTCGTGTGAATGGAAGGGTTCAAAGCTTTTAATTGCCCACGCTATTTTGGATTTGGTTACAATTTTCCTGGCAACAGCTAACGGTTGATTTGACGCAGTGTTGTCCGAGACAGTTCCGTTTCGGAAATTACCAGGAAAATGAGTATCCAAGAGCAATTTCAGTGATTCTTCACTGGATGTTGTCCAATCAGCCTGCGGTCTCCTGAGATAACCTATTGTGTGCGGTGTAAAGGCCTGTATCTTCCCTAACCTTGCGGCTTCGGAAGTGTCTTCAACTATGTTGCAGAATTCACTCCAGGACTTCCTCTTAGCCTTCCTCAGTGCATTCTTATTTTTCTTAAGTTTTTCTTTGTAGTTGTCTCAGTTCTGTGAAGCTCTAGTAGGCTTAGCCCTGTTCAAGAACTTCCTACAGCATTTCCTTAGATCTAAAAGTTCCATCGACCACCACCGCGGTCTTTGCTTACCCCTGGCTTTACCTTTGGGACATGAGGCCTGTACCGAGTCAGTGAGAGCCTTTGTAACCTGCCCCATAGACCGCACTAATGTCAGCTATCCTTGAAAAGTTCCTGTTAAATACCACCTTATACTTGTTTATATCTGCTTTCCTGGCATTCAGTGGAAAAACAGTCCTTTGAACCTTTTCCAATCCATGCATGGACGCCGCTATACAGCTCCTTATGTATATGAGACCAACGGTGTTCGTTATCTCACCATATCCCATTAAAGGAATACATTTTCGTTAGCAAGAACTGGTCCATATAATTGATGGCATACTGTTGTTCTCTCTAAGATTTCACGCATCAATACACCCATTTGCTACGCACAACAAGACAGGTAAAACAAACGTCTGTGAAGTCATTCAGAAAGTAAAGTATTTGAAAACCGCTTAGGATGCCACGAACTCTCTTTTATTTGTCTTTTTATTCTATAAATGGTGTCAGTAATATAATTTTTACTTACATTTTAATAAAAAAAAATATATATTTAAAATTTCAGCTCATTCAATAAAAGAAGCTTTCCCTCAAGGCTCTGGCGGGATTTAAAATGAATTTGTCTGTTTTATTGTTTCGAATGTATCTCAACGTTTTCATGTGCCCTAGAAATGGATCTGGTTGAGCGAATTTTGTTTTGTGATATCTGATATGAATGGGGATGATGACGATAATTATTTCATAAACAATAACATCAGTTTATTTACATTTCACCCAACAGTTCTTTGAACACTTCATCCAACATTCTATTCTCAATGACAACTTTTTTGAGAATATTTCTTGGAAACGATGTGAATGATGTGAATCAAAGAACATTCGTCAAGGTGCAGAATTCTAAAAATGATAATACTTAATAAAAGAAAACACAGCCAGATTATTTTTCTCCTGTTTCCGAGAATTTTATATCACATACAGGGTGTCAGTCGGAAAGGTATACTACTTTGTTTTGCCGCAATTTCGGTAAACATTAGTCTTGACAGTTCATATTGGGCAGTCGTAAAGTAGAGACGTGGCAAATTTATTGTGGAAAAATATTCGATAAACCAACGTGTTTTAATCGTTAAAACATTTTATCAAAATCAATCCTCTATTACTGTGACGATGAGAAAGTTACGTGAAACTTTTGTGAGAAACAACGTGCCAACAAGACGCACTATTATTTATCGTGTAGCGAATGATTTCGAAGAAAGAGGGTCTGTAGCTGATAATGCCAAGCATGGACCACAACGTACTGCAAGATCAGCTCAAAACATTACTGCTGCTCAAGAAAGTGTTCAAAACAATCCATCAACCTCAATTAGACGCCGTGCTCAGGAGCTTGGTCTTCAAAGAATAACTTTGGCCACAATTTTGCTCAAGGATTTGCATTTGTTTCATTTAAGATTCAGTTGACACAAGAGCTTCTTCCACAAAACCGTTTACGCCGCCGTTCATATGCCAATAGGATGTTACAGCTTGTCCATGATAACCCCGATTTTCATGGAAAAATCATAAGGAGTTACGAGGCACATTTTCATTTGAATGGAAATGTGAATAAACGGAATAGTCGGTTCTGGGCAATGGAAACCCCTCAAACTATTCATCAGTCACCTTTGCATCCATTAAAAGTGGCAGTCTGGTGTGCAGTTTGGTCAGGAGGAATCATTGGATCTTACTTCTTTGAAACTAAAAACGGCGTAACGGTGACTGTCAATGGGGAGCGATATCGTGATATGATTGAAAACTTTTTAACGCCACAACTGCATGCTTTGGACTTGATTAACATGTGGTATCAACAAGACGGTGCCACATCGCATACAGCCTGGATTACAATGGAATTACTGCGAGACCTCTTTCCACAACAAGTTGTTTCAAGAAATGGCGATGTTTATTGGCCTCCACGGTCGTCTGATTTGACTGCTCCGGACTTCTTTTTGTGGAGATATCTGAAAAGCAATGTTTATGCAAACAAACTAGAAACGCTTGAGCAACTCAAACAAAATATTCGTGATGAAATTAATGAAATACCGCGTAAAATGTGTGAGAATATAATGAAAAATGTGCTCAAAAGAGCTCGCATTTGTGAGGCTAACAGAGGCGGACATCTATCAGATATTGTATTCCATACGCAATGGCCGACATTATATAAAACAATATAAGATAAGCAAACAAAGTAGTATACTTTCGCGACGGACACCCTGTATTATTGTCTTTGAAGATTTCTAAACAAATTCAAGACTAAAAGTTCGGATTTCACCCAATTATAGAACTAAAAATTTAAAAAATTTTTGCAACAATTTTAGAAAATATAACTGTGGAGTATATTATTTATATTAGCTAGTATTATGCACAAATGGTTGGTATTTAATGCAAGATTTAATGAAAGTTAATCTATTATTTTGAAACGGCGTTGAAAGCTTTATTTAGAAAAGTTAGAATGGCCCGATTTAGGTCAAATATAAATCATTTTATTTGATAACTTCTTGCCATTTTGAAGGTAATTCCTTCAAAAACCCATGTTTCAAATGCCGAAAAGAAAATCTGGAATAAGTTTTCACCATCGAAATCATTCGCTGTGAACAGAAACATTTGGCTCCAGGTAAGAATCAAGCTCTTTGGTTCCACTTGTGGCTTGTCACTATCGATGTTTACAGCCTGGCGTAGAACACAATTAATCGCCTATTTTTCAAAGCTGACCACTTCTGGTCAATTAATTGCTTCAGATGACCCAATTGTTGACAATACAGGTTCGATTTAAGAGTTTGGCCGGAGGGGAAAAGATCATAAATAGTAAATATTTTTCCGCCTTTTCCATCAAACACACAGAAAAATACTCCTAACCATTAATGCTGGCTAGCTCACAGTTTTCAGTGGCTCAATGCGTTTCACAATCACGTCAATTTTTGCTTGATATTGTCATAAAATGTCAATTTTTCATCACTAGTCACCATAAGTTCTAGAAATAGGTGGATTCTGTTGTAATTTAGCAGCGATTCACAAAAGGATATTCGGCTCATTAGGTTTCTTTTTTGCTTGTTTTTGTATCCGATCTTATTCAAGCAATGCCAAATGTGTTTCTGAAAATTTCCTTTATTTTATTGTAATTTTCGACAATTGGCCTTCCAGAGCGCTGTGAAACTATGACAACAAAATTGCAGGAATGAAAACGACGAAGACCAAACTGCTCATGATTGGCTGTTACAGTATCACAACCATAAACATTATTTCATATTTGATAGTCTCTCCTTGACACCCCTTTCATGCCATACTGGGTCAAGCCATCATAAAACTATCTGAAAGTTTTTTTGTCAACCAAATCTTATATAACAGCTAGTGCAACCCGATTGTACGGGGTTATAAATTTAGTGGGTTCAAAACCAGCGGACAGATAAGGCTCTCAGCTTTTAAATACTTGTCATCTGTAGTATTATTTATTCAATAAAAGGTTTGCAATGTACGAATATAAATCGTTTAACAACCGAAGAACGCGTAAAAATACTCATAGTTAAAATTTATTATAAAAGTGTTGATTCAACTGTAAGCACTTTTCAGGCATTACGGCGTGATTATGGTCGTCATAATCGAATCGATCTACTGCGCAAGGAATTGGCAAGATTGTTAAGAAATTTGAAGAGATTGGAAGCGTTATAGATGTGGTCAGGCCTGTACATCATCGCAGTGTATGCACTGCCGAAAATATCGCTTCTGTTAGTGAAAGTATGACGGTTAATCTGAATTGCAATTCAGTGCGCTATAGCCGTATAACAATCGACTTTTTTTAACCTACAATTGAAGATTATGAACTGGACGATATGTGGTTTCAACAAGACGGTGCCATGAGCCTCACAACATAACCGATTTTGACTTTATTGAATGAAAATTTTCCCGGAAACGTAATTTCACATTTTGGCGATGTCAATTGGCCACCAAGATCATGCGCTTTGACGACGTTAAACTGTTTTTGGGAGGAGCTACGTCAAAGACCACAAACTTTAGAGTACTTTGGAAAACCAGCGTTCGTCAAGTTATCGCCGGGATAAAAGTCGTCAGCGTTCGTCAAGTTATCGCCGGGAAAGCTACCTCAAAAATATTCACTGCTGAACCAATCCAGAGGTGGTCATTTAACTGACATTGTATTTCGTACATAATGACAAGCAAGGTCTAAGCATTATAATAATTATAAATAAAAGTTTCATCGAAGTCATAGCATTATGTGTGTTTTATTTAACTTTACGTTTGAAAGTCCCCCCTCCGGGGAATGTATTGGGCCCCTTGTTATTTTCTCTGCATATAAATGTCTTTACAACTATTGACTTATCAGGTAAAATGTTTGTGTATGCTGATGATATTGCTATTTTTTTATCCATATAAATATAGAATGGCTGTGAAGCCTTACATAGAACGGGGAGCAAGTCTATTAATAGAGTATTTGCGTATTAATGAACTTTTACTTAATCCAAATAAAACAAAATTGATAAGATTTAGGTCACATTGTCGGTTCAACGACAGCTTTAGTATATATGTAGATGGGGAAAAAATTCCAGAAGTTAATTCAGTTAAATATTTGGGATTATATTTTCAAAGTAATCTTTCTTGGACACTGCATATAGAGTATCTGAAGTCTACAGTATCACCAGCCACAGATTTATCGTATAAATTTAGAAACAAATTCGACGAAATACTAAGTTTCTAATATTTAAAGCTTTAGTTCAAAGTCATTATAGCTATTTAGCCATTATGTGTGGTTATAAAAAGAGTTCTGAATTAAAATCACTCCAGCGGCAACATAATAAAGCACTAAAACCTGTAGCGAACTTGCCAATTTCATATTGTACGCTTTCTTTGTATAGAGATGTTTTTTCATCAGTTTTGCCAATATATGGTTGTTACAAATTAAAATTGCTAATATATGTTTTCAAATGCTTGTATAGTATTCGCCATCACGCGATAAATTTTTCCCGAAATTAGTATATTTTCAATAGGAAAAATAATGACAATTTGAGAGTAGCTGTGTGTCGATCTGAAACAACAAAACAACGTATAGAACATTCTGTTAGTAGTCAGTACAATATTTAACCAGAACAGTTGAAATCACTAGAAACACTTTTATTATTTAAATCGTCAATGAAAGGGTATTTAGTGCAAAATGTCGAAGAGCTTCTGGTGTGAATTTTGAGTTAATATTGAAGTACATGCCAAGAAATTAGATTTTTCATAAATGTGTTTGTATTTTGTATTGAACTATTGTTATTATACAAACAATTTTGATGTAATTATTTTGCCAACTAGCCTCTATAATGTCATGCGGTGCTGAGACGTGATTTGTATACATTTGTATGATATAATAAATTAAAAAAAAAAATCATAAATCAGTACATTAACTTCAAACAAAAGTTTTTTGAATTTCTTATTGTATTTCAATTTATGTGCCATCCTGTACATCATTTAATAGCTATAATAAAATATTTCCAACAGAGTAAAAATTTCGAAAAATCTGTTTCTATTTTGTGGCCCTAGCAATATATCCGATTTGATGATTCAAGCTTTGGCCATTGTTTCTGAACAGTTAATACAGTTTTTATTTTCCTCTTTTCCTTATTTATTCCACAAAATTATGGATTTCATTACATGTCTTACTATCGCGCTCTAATGGCCATTATAACGCTGATGACTTCTGCTTAAATTCCTTCTGTTCTAGATTACTATAACAGATTTGCTCCATTTTCCACTATTTTAGGCTTGAAAATTTTGAGTTTTCAAAACTTTAGACTTCCACAAACTGTTTCTTACCATGGATATAATCTTAATAATAATTTTATTGTTCAATATTATTGCAATTTTTGTAGTTTTATTTCATTCTAATTAATTCTAATCTCAAAAACAAGACTTGAATTCAAAATATAAGTTGAATATTCATTTTTCTCAAAAAAGTAATTATTTATCCAACAATTTCTATATTATCTCCTTCAAAGTAGTCATCCTCAGATAAAATACACTTGTGCCAGCATTTTTTCCAATCCTCGAAGCAGTTCTGATATGCAATTTTTGGTATGTCCTTGAGCTCTCTCTCAGCAATTCGCTTTTTATCTCCTCAGTCGTCGCAAACAGCCGTCCTTTCATGGGTCTCTTCAATCTTGGGAACAGGAAAAAGTCGCAGGAGGCCAAATCTGGTAAATAGGGTGGCTAAGACATGATAACGATGTTGTTTTTGGTCAAATGATCTGTCACGAGCAAAAATGAGTGAGCAGGAGCACTATCATGATACAAAAGCCATGAATTTTTTTCCACAATTCCGAGCGTTTTTTCGTATTGCTTAACGTAAACAGCGCAAAACTTCAAAGTACTACTCCTTATTTACCGCACTATCTTGTGGTAAGAACTCCTGAGGCACTACGCCATGATATTCGAAGAAAACAGTGAGCAAAACCTTGACTTTTGATCGAAATTGGCGTGCGTTTTTTGGTCTTAGCTCTGCTGGACTCTTCCATTGGGACGATTGGGCTCGGGTTTCGATGCTATAACGATACGAGTATACCCATGATTCGTCACCAGTTATGACCCTTTTAGGCAAATGTGGATCATCGTTGACGGCATTCAACAATTCCTGAGCGAATTTTAACGTTTTTTTGGTTAAAATTTAGCAATTTTGGAACGAACTTCGCTGCCACACGCTTCATCCCCAAAATTTCCAAAAAAAATTGCATGCTATGAGCCAACCGATATGCCGACATCCTCAGCAACAACTTTTCTAATTGTGATTCGATGATTCTCCACAATAATTTTCTTCACTTTCTAAACATTTTCATCGGTTGTTGATGTGGTGATGCGTCGTCATTCACATCTTCTCGACCTTCTGTGAAAGGCTTGTATTACTTGTAAACATTTTTTTGACTCTGAGCACTCTCACCGTATGTCACTTTCAACATTTCAAGTGTTTTTGAGCACTTAACTCCATTTTTTACACAAAATTTGATGCAACTTCTTTGATCCATTTTTTTCGGTAGCAGAAAATCGCCGAACACGCAAAACACTCATCTTATTTATGCCTCTCACAAACAAACTAACAAGCTGTATGGATAAAACCACCAACATATCTTTGAGACGAGTGTACCAACATAAAGAAAAATAATAATCGAAAGTCGAATGTACGTAGCCCGCGAAATTTGAAAATTCACCTTACACCTCGTATGTAATTATTCTATATTTTGAAATCAGCAATAGTAGCTTTGTCAGGCCATGTAGTTAATTCACAATAAATCCAGTTAATCCAGTTGGAACTAATAGAATACATTACAGCAAAGTAGCATTTTTGCTATTCTCAAACTTATCATCCTTCTTTCGAAAATATTTCAGGAAACAAAATAACACAACACCTTAAAGCGTTCTCTTTCGCCTTGAGCACAGCTCAGGTGAACGACATTTTTTTAATTGTCCATTCTTTAACTGAGGCAAGTGAGGAGTTGAGTTTTATTAACATTAAATTTTAGCAAGTTGTCCATACGAGGTCAGCTAGTTAATTCATAACAGATTCTAATAATTCTGGTTTCATGGGCATATGTTCATTATGTATCCTCTGTACGATGTACATTGTTATACAGGGTTGCCCATATTCGACGGACCCATCTGGCAACGCCATAACTTTTGACAGAGATGTCAGATCGCTTAATGACATACCGCGTTTGAAGCGTCAGTCCTAGCAGATTTTTACCATGGAACAATACACGCCACGCGAGCGCTCTGAAATAGTTGAAATTTACATTCAACAGAAGGAGTCAATTGTGAAAACTCAACGTGCTTTTAAAATATTAAAAAATGTGAGAAGTGCGCCTTCTAAGAACACCATTAAGCGTTTATACGAAAAATTTTCGACTGGTGAGGCTCTTTCTAATCCAAAGAGGCCAAATAAAAGTCGACCAAGGCGATCGGCCGAGAATATCGCTGCCGTACGAGCCAGTGTTGAGAGGTCCCCAAGAACATCCCAAAAACGCCGTTCTCAGCAGTTGGGCATGGCTCGGTCCACTTTACAACGGATTATTCGCGTTGATTTGCATTTGTTCCCGTACAAAATTCAATTGACGCAAAGATTGTTGCCTGCGGACAAGCCTCGTCGATTGGAATGGGCCCAACGAGTCATCGAAATGGCCGATGATGACGAGCAATTTTGGAACAAAATTATCATGTCCGATGAAGCCCATTTCACATTGAATGGGACCGTAAATAAGCAAAATTGCCGTATTTACGCCACTGAAAATCCTCAGGAGATTCAAGAATTGCCTCTTCATGACGAAAAAGTCACAGTTTGGTGCGGCGTTAGTGCGAAAACGGTCATTGGGCCGTTTTTCTTCCAAAACGAAAATGGCCATGCTGTTACCATCAACCAGGAGCGTTATCGCGACATGATGACCAATTTTGTGATGCCAATTATTCGTCGAAAGCGTATGAGGCAGTTCTGGTTTCAACAAGACGGCGCTCCACCGCACACAAGTCGCATAACAATCGATTTTCTGAAGAATTTGTTTCCGGGCCGTTTGATGTCGAAAAGTGGTGATTTGGACTGGCCACCGCGTTCGCCCGATTTGACACCCGCTGACTTCTTCTTGTGGGGACATTTGAAGTCAAAGGTTTACGTTAACAAGCCAAGGACCGTAGAAGAGCTCAAGGACAACATTCGTGAAGAAATAGCCGCTATTCCGGCCGAAATGTTGGCGAAAACGATGGAAAATGCTGCAAAAAGGGCACAATACGCCATCAACGCCAGAGGCGGCCATTTGAGAGACATCATATTCAAAAATTGATGTAAACAAATCTACTTGGAACAAATTAAATGAATAAGATTGCCAACCGCCAAATTTTTATTTTTTTCTTTGATTTTTTTTTTTTAAAACATGGGTCCGTCGAATATGGGCAACCCTGTAGTTGTTTCTGACCGGGGATCATCTGCCTGGGGTCTCTGTGCCTGCAGGTATGTAAAAATGTCCAGTTTGCCACAGGGCGACCAATCCCATGAAGTATGGTGTATAAATCACGACTTGGTAGCTTTGCTATTTGCTTTGCTACGCACGTGAGTTTGACCAGTAGCGTGGGGTCAGGAGGCCCCGGGGCTGAGTTCCCGCCTGGTCATTTGGTGTTAGACCCCTAGTGGGAGCATCACGCGGGTTGTGGTTGATACCAAAATCGCTGGTAGAGACTTTGTGCTCGAATGTGGAGTTGCATTGCAATCGGGTGCTCCAGACCCATAGAATAGCAGAAGTGGTAAGATAGGCCTCACCTACGCCAATGGGGATTATGTTCCTTACTAGCATTATCAATGTGGTATCTCCTGGCTGCCTCCTTGACTTGGCTATCCCAGGGGGCGTTGGCAATCGCATTGTAATATGCCCAGTATGTCGCACACCGTGGGAAGGCTTTCACAGTGGGACTCACGTAGAACCCTCGTGGACCTCTGTTAGCAATCTTCTCCTTTTTCTAGCTGTTATTTCTGAAACTGTGTACGAAGGCGGGAATAATACAACACCATAACAAATTCTCTTACATTCAGAGAAATAGCTCACCGTAAATGAACGACATCCGAGTTGTTATTCCTAAATGTTCATTTTTTAACTAAGAGGTAATAAATATTAGTTCTCGTAACATTCAACTTTAATAAGTGATATAGAAAACCAAATCTCCAGCAGCTTTAATATTCCTAGCATTCTGTGGAATTTACCTGTTCTCCTGCTTTCATTCCATGTTTATCGTATTATTCTTTTGCCTCAAACGTGTCGTTCTTACTAGCGATTTGTTAAACGTCTTGTTACGCACTTAAAATGTTCTCTCATGAATGATTTATTATTTTGCGTTTTATTTCCCTGTCCTGTAACTTATAGTATCCATATCGTGGAGGTTTTTGTATCCTCTCCTCAAATTAAAAATGTTGTATCCCAATACAAATGTAGAATTTAAGGAAACAAAATGAATTCGTGAATTTAAGAAAGTTAAGTAAAAGGAAAAGTGAAATAAAATAAAATGACACTTTACTTTCTCTACCCCCGGGCAGTTTATAACTCATATAGAGTACATTTTGAGTGTTGCCTTTGATTGTAAAGAAATAACCTCGCCTCGAACCATTTTATTACTTTGATATGCTGATGTTTTCAGTGTGCGTGTGACATAGTTGTGGACAGGGGTGGATTTTTTATGCTGGGTTCACTTGTTATTATCATTACCCGCACATGCAGTATTAATCCAACATGCCCACACACGAATACACCATTTGGAAGGATTTCTTTAGTCCCATCGCCTGCTGTGACAGGAAATTTATTCTTTCCTCTTTTGTGCAGATAATTTGAGACGAATTCGTGCATACACTTACCAAAGTTCTTAAGGATAATTTGGGCGTATAAGAAAGTGAAGTTTCTTTTTGTTTATGCTGCTGCGTCTTGCTGAACATGTAAACTTCATTGTATGCTAGACACGTACGCACATCCTTCTTGCCACATCTGTTGGTTTAATATGACCAAATTACTTTGCATATAAGCTGGTGATATTAAAGGAAGATCATGTCCTTGTTAGCTATTAAAATTGCCATAAAAATATTCTTTGAAAATGAGACACAGTTTGGGTCACAAAGGCCAAAATATAGAGATTATTTTTCAAGAGCTTTTAAAATGAATGAATTAAAAACAGTGTGATTTAAAATATAACAAGTACATATATGGAATACACTACCTGTAACATTTAGTGTATTCAAAAACGAAACCGAAAACCCCGTTTAACAGGCAATACGTTATTCATTAGGCGTTTTTGAAAGCTCTACATGTAACCGGTTTTTATCACAAAAATCTAGTGTCAGTCCTAACAAATTTAGTGTGTTCGAACAATCAGAACTTTGGTTTTTTTTAAACAATAAATTGATCGTTTTCTTATAATTAAAAATTAATATATTTGTACACATTTCTGAGTTAATTTTAATTTTTCTTCATATCCCAATTCTGGCAAAAAGTGCAAAGTTCGGCGATTCTGAAACAGAAGATTACTTATGGATAATTTCGACACATGGCGCTAAACTAAACCCATATATTTGTCCCAACCTCTCTTCGTTTAATAAAAAAATAAATTTTTTCAATTTTTTTTATTTATTACATACAGCTGCACTTAGTTATTTTACAAAGCGAATGATTAAATTTTGCATCTCAACTGAATTCCTAGAAAAAATAATTCATCCTTGCATCAGTAGAAAACTGATACAGGTCGTATATATTGCATTATATACTTTTTTATATTAGTAAGTATAGCAATTTATACATTTATTTATGAGTAAACGGAAAATCAACAATTCTAATAAAGGCTTTTCAGCCTAGAGCTTGAAATCATCATTAAACAATAAGTCCCTTCCAGTTTCATAATAAATTGAATGTCAGTCAATTATTTGAAAGAGATTCTCTCACATCCCATTCACAGAATACTGGGGGAATGACTTTCTGTTTGCATCCACTTCGTGGTTTCGACATCAAACGTTTAATCGGATTTGTGATCCTTTTTGCTGTTTTGTGATTGTCCCCGATATGAGTAAAATGTACGCTTCTGATTACAGCTTCAGTCGATGGCACAATGATGATCCAATTTTTGCCCTATGAGTTTCCATTTATTCCCTAAATTCAATTGTTTTTTAATCAAGCAAAAAGCTCAATTTTTGTCGGTCATCTTCCCTGGTTCATCTCTTAGAAGAATTCATTTACTGGTAAATGGAAACGACATATTCATTTTGTTGACTTGAGACTCTGTATTTTTTTTCGCCTTGTTTAATTTCATTTCCTAATTTTTCAAATAAACACAGAGTGGCGCAGCAATTGTACTACAATAAAAAATTCAAATAACTTTTTTTCTAATCAATGTACGTATGACAAATGAATGCATTTTGTATGTTTACAAAACGCTTCAAATAATTTGATCCGATTGTGGCAAAGAAAATTTTGTCACGTATGAAATTTTCATAAATGTTAGATAATTCCACATTTTTCTCACTAAAACGACCAAGCAATCATGTAGTCTATCAGAACAATGAATTTTAGAGCAAACGACACAATGATTTTTACAAAATACAACCAAAACCATTTACCAATCAAAACTGTTTAACAACCGAAAATGAGTAAAAATAGTTAAAACGTACTACCAAAGTGGTGATTCAAACGTGGGCTTTCAATCGAATAAAGCCAAATAAAAAAACAGATTTTTCGATGAAACCCGTGCACAGTTTTTCGATTTTTAACCATTCTAATTACGTTTTCTTATTTAGCCAGATGTGTGGAGCGTATGAGCGATATTTTCGTTATGTTTTAATAAATCATATTACTTATACGTCCATTTTGCTAACATCGAAGACGCGCAATCATATTTCCGTTTCAGTACAAAAAAGAACTTAAAATAACGAGTTATAGATTTTTCGGTTTCAAAAGAAGATAAAGCTATGATTTCACTTCAACTACATTTTCATATTTAGCCGTATGTACGGAGCAACATTTTCGTTATGTCTTGGTAAATCATATTACTCATACGTCAATATAACGCGAAATCATATTTCTGTTCCAAAACAAAAGAGAACTAAAAACAACGAGCTAGAGATTTTTCCATTTCAAAAATAAAATTAAATAAAACACACACAAAGCGAGGATTTCAATGAAACTTTTATTCCATTATAATGCTTGGACATTGCCATTATGTACGAAATACAATGTAATTTAAATGGCCGCCTCTGGATTAGTTGCAGCAGTGGTTCCTTCTGAGGTAGTTTTCGCAAAAATACGAACCAAAAACACTTCCAGAGCATAATGCACTCCAAAAAGTCACTTCTCCAAATGCAATGGTTTTTCCGCTATCACTTCTGGTTTTTACGAGGCCCATATGTGACAATTTTGTTTGTTGACGTAATCACCGAGTAAGAAATGAGTTTAATCGCTGAAGAAAATGTTATACGATTGAAAGTCCTCGTTTAAATCGTCACTTTTGTAGTAAGTTTTAACTATTTCTACGCGTTGTTCGGTTATTAAGCGATCCATATTCGTAAATGGCAAACCTTTTACTAAATAAATAACACTGACAAGTAGTTAACAACTGACAGCCTTGCCAGACTGGCGGTTTTGAAGTCACTAAATGAATGACTTAATATGTGAGTGTAAATCTCATTTTACCTAAATTTCTACATAACTTTTCAAAGAGTAATGGTTACAAAGCATTTGTTATTAATTAGAAACCCACGATAGTATGAACTTTTCGAAATGTAACATTATAAGCACCAATCGCGGGCTCTTTTATTCTAATATTATTAATAGCATGAAAAAAAAACATAGAAAGGTGTGAGAAATTGTAAGCAATCAGTAGTCCCTTTTTGCCTGGTTGTGTTCACCTGAAAGAAGATAAACCGCCAAAAGGACAAAAGGTCAATGACAAGGCATTTATAGTTTGTGGAAGTTTAAGAGTATCCCTAAAAAATGCCATAAACATGACATTCTAATTTAATACTTAACGTTGCTAAAATATGAGTAGGGTTTACTGCGTTGTTAATGAAATTTTATAAAATCACCAGTTACGGACTATTGGAACTATTTCAACCAGGTTATGATAAATGTTTAGAGTATGTGATACCTAAGAAATTTAGGAAACTGTACCGAATAGAATCAAGTGATGTTGTCATAATATTAAAATGCTATGTAACAACAAAACGTTTTCATTAAATCCCACTAACAGGAAACAATCGCTATGAATGATACTAATGCGTCTCAATATATGTGGAATTGAACTTTATTCTGGCACAGCGGCCTTATACTTTGATAGAATAAACCGCTGTATTAACAAAGTTATACGATTTGTGTATTGGCTTCATGTTTACAATCACGTTACACCTTCAGTATTTGACTTTTTATGTTGTTTTTTTGACGATTTTGTGAACGTGAAAGTGTTTATGCTTTTTTACAAAGTTGTAAGAAATGGTACAACTGAATATTTATTACTAAAATTTAAATTTTCTGTTTCTTCACGAACACATTCGCTAAATTATCCCAATTTTAGTTCAATAACAATACAAAAATCGTTTAGAGTTCACTTGTGTAGATTCTGCAATTCTAATATACCATATAATGGGAGAAATTTTTCATACTCTTTTAATAAATTTAAATCGATTATTCTATCGCAAAATAGTTCAGCTCAAGACGAAGTTTACCAATAGAGGTTAGCTTGAGCTACAATCATTGGGGACTACTTTTATATTCTTGCAATTGCTATTGCTAAATAGATGTTTACTACGAACATTAACATTACGTGTTTCAAACTACAATTTTTTAGTCACAGTTTTCTTTTAAATCGAATAAAACACTTAAAATTGCATCATATATTAAACATTTTTTGTTGAAAACAATAAATTGGTCTTTACCATTTAATTTTAAAAGATAATTTGATGTAAATGTTGTCCGCGGCTCCGTCTCAAAATGTCCATCCTGAAGATCCAATTTTTCGTCACTTTTTCGAGCATTTCGGCCTGTATTCCACGAATAACGCGTGTTGTGTTATCCTTTAAGGCTTCAATACGGTTCGTCTTGTCCACATAGACTAACGACTTGACATAACCCCACAAGAAATAATCAAGAAGCGTTAAATCGCAAGATCCTGGGGGCCAAATCGAGAGATAAGCTGCTCACCAAATTCATCCCTCAACATATTCATTGTTTCACGAGCAGTGTAGCATGTTGCACCGTCCTGATGAAGCCACATGTCAACCAAGTTCAACTCAGCCAATTGGGGCAAACGAAATCGGGTATCATGGCTCGATATCGTTCGCCGTTGACGGTAATGTTTCTTCCACAGTCGTCTTTGAAGAAAAATGGACCGATGATGGCATGTGGCTGTTCATAACTCCAGATGCGACAGTTTTGCTCGCGTACGTATCCGTTTACCAAGAAATGAGCCTCATCGCTAAATACAATTTTTCGATCAAACGGCGGATTTCCATTGAGCTTTTGTAAGGCCCATTCACCAAAAATTAGACGTTGTGGTAGGTCATTCGGCTTCAATTCTTGCGTGAGTTGAATTTTACAGGCTTTCAATCCCAAATCGACGTGTAAAATTTTTCTTGCGTTTGAGTAACACATGCCCAATCGCTGAGAACGGCGACGAATTGACATTTCAATATCGTCATTAACACTGGTCGCTACGGCTGTAATATTTTCTGCGGTCGCACTCTACGCATGCGAGTCGATAGTTTTATATCCAACAAAGTAAAGTTGGTACGAAATTTGGAGATAACAGCACGAATTGTTGATTCAGCAGGTCGATTATGACGACCATAAAATAATCGTATCAAACGATGCACATTTGTCACAGAGCACGAATTTTGATAATAAATTTTAACGATTTTCAATCTTTGCTGGCTTGTTAATCTTTCCATGATGAAATGGCAGAGTATACTGTACACTTTTCACTTTGACAGATGACGTTTGGACACCATTACCATCCAGTACTTCCACCCTAAAAACTTAAATCTTAAAAATTTTATGTAATCACTATTGGCCTATGAAGGACTTAACGATTATGAATAAATAAAATTGAAATTGAAAATTGAAAAAATTGAATTGGTCACCGTTATGTAATTCAATATTTCCATTAGAAAAGTTTCAATCGAATATTAAATCCGAGTTAGATTCTACTCTGGGGAATCTGCTCCTTCTTTTACAACTGTGAAATACTAAGGAACAGAGTTTAAACGGGGCTGTACCAGCTGCCAAGATGAACGTCGCAGTAGTTGACTCATTGAGGTGTCCACGCCAGACACGGTTAAGAAATCCACAAAATGGTATTGAATTGTCTTTGGCTCAAGGTGCGTGAGCTAGTTGAAATGATAAGCATTTCAAAAAGTGCTATACATCGAAATGGAATTTATGCTAATTTATTGCAGCGTTTAGGTGATGAAATTATAGAAAAAGACCGCATTTGACGAAAAAGAAAATGTTGTTTCCTCAAGGCAATACTCCAGTTCACACATCCACTATCGTGATGGTCAAAATTAATGATTTAAAGTTCGAATTGTTTCATCACGTACTTTATTCACCAAATTTAAATCCTTCGGACTATTTGCTATTTTTGAACTTGAAAAAATGGCTCGGTGGTAAAAGATTTGCCTACAACGAAAAGATGGAGTCTGAAGTTGTTGACTAATTTAAGGAGCTTGACAGTTCTTAGTACAAACAGAGTACAGAAGTTATCGAATATCGCTAGAAGAAGTTTATCGAGCTAAAAAGAAGAATATGTTAAGAAGTAATACAAATTTTTCCCAAATTTTTTGTGTGTTCTTTAATACGTCGGCTAATTTAGATATACAGAAATTTCGGTTTGCTGGAATTTATTAACTAAATTTGTTGATTTATAATTTTAAAGTTAAAATTATTACTAAGTTAAATCAAAAAAAAAAAATTATTTTTTTATGGACAAAATATTGGCCGATATCGATATCATACTCATCTCCAAATCAATTACAAAGTTATATTAAAAAAAATTATTTTTTTTAATTATTTTATCGGTAGAAAATTCACATCTAAAATATTTTAGTTTTTCCAGAGAAAAAATTTATGTTTTAAAAATTTTCCAACAAGCACTGAAAATTATGTTTGTTCGACAAATAAATTATGAAAGTGTTAGAAAAAAAAGGAAACGTCTGAAAATATTGAAAGATTTTTCCAAATTCAAGTGCAATATGATCATGAAAGTGAGACATTTTCAGGAAAATTTCATCCTTTCAGATTCAAAGACTTCTTCGGCCTCAACGTTAAAATTTAGTACAAAATTCAATGCAAACTTCTATTGTTTTCGATTTCAAAATTGTGTTCATTTCACATACTTTCATACATTTTTATATCCCATCACTTTGTTTAACACAACCTTATTAGTATACTCGTACATAAAATATTGACTTATCTTAGTTTTTCCAGGGAAAAAATGTACTATGTTTTAAAATTTTTCCAACAAGCACTGAAAATTATGTTTATTCAACAAATAAATTGTTACAGTATTAGAAAAAATATTAAAAATCTTAAAATATTGACTGATTTTTAAAATTCAAATGTAACATGGTCATAAAAGTTAGACATTTTCAAGCAAAGTTTATTCTTTCTAATTCAAAAACTTCGGCCTCTTCGTTGAAATTTGGTATGAAATCCAACGCAAACTTCTATTGTTTTCGATTTCAAAATTGTGTTTATTTTAAATACTTTCATACGTTTTCATACCCCATCACTTTGTTTAACAAGAACATATTAGTGTATATGTGCTTTCGAAATTTCTCAAACGCTATACAGTCATTAAAACTGTTTTCCATTCCTCTCAACTCAGCTTCCCACATCAGTCCAACATTGCCGAGTATTACATTAATATTCATGAGCATCGATGCTTGTTAATCCCAAACGCTTAATGCATTTCATTAAACGAATGACGCTCAACTTCAAGTCTCATGTGACAGTTTTGATTAGTATCAGACGACAAAATGAAAATGTTTGTATTTCATGTTAATTTTAACGTTGATATTTCACACCCCCGCGCTTATGGGGTAGAGAGAATTCTAGAGTTTGATGAATATAATTATGTATATTGCACAATTCACCAAAAACGAAAACGGAATTAATTATGCCGGAAATCAAAAAAACAAAAAGTAATTAAAATCTAAAAGTCAATGACTTAAATTTATCGGAACTTTTAATGAGACCTCAAATAAAGGCAAATTGTGAGAGTGGTGATGGAAACAGCAGACAACTGATTGATTATTATGATTGCCAAAGAAGTGTTATCTAATTCATAATTTAAATACATAAAACAAATAAATTACTAAAAGGCTAAATGAATGGTAGACCAGGACGTTGATGATTGAAACTTTCCGCAACTAAAATGAAAATAAGAGCAAGCGGACAGAGAATGCAAATTAGACTTACTATTTCGAAATAGACAAATTAAAATTTAAAATAAAAAATATTGCAAATATGAAAATTATGACTTTATAATCGTTTAAAGTTGTCAAGCTAAAAAAAAATTTCCTACGAAAATTCATACCTCCTGCAAAGGACGGATAGGCCTAATGAAGAATCAAAGGATTTGGGTATTCGATTTTGCGATCATTGAAACAAAAATTTGTTTTACTTTCATTCCATTTATAACAAAGATATGCAATTATTTTTATCTCTAAAAATAAGATATTAATAATGGATCTGCATAAAGTACAGGGTGGCGCACCAATTGTGCTACAATAAGAATTTCAAATAACTCTTTTTTAATGAATGTTATTCATTTATTTACGTTTTATTGCACAGACAATTTTATCTTAATTTTATATAACTAATTGATTTTGAAAATTATAAACCGTAAAAGACCTCATGCTTATTCACACATATGCGACACCTGATCAGAAAATTATTCATTGCTGGCCTGAAGGCTTAAAGTTGAGATCGCCTCAAAAATTGTTTTAATAGACTACTTCAATATAGTGAAGTCTCTTAGTTTCATTCCATACACATTTTGCTTGACATAACCCCACAAAAAAAGTCTGGTGCAGTCAGGTCAGGTGGCCTCGGACGCCCATGGAAAGTGGAGTTTCTGGATATTGATTTGTTTGGGAAATTAAAGCCAAAATTGGTAGTGTTGTGTGGCTCATGGCACCGTCTTGTAGAAAATACATATCGTCCAATTCAGTCTTCAATTGCAGTTCGAAAAAAGTCGGGTATCATACGGCCATAGAACTCTAAATTGACGGTAATGTTTCCTCCAGATCCTCCAATGACACCTCAAGACCATGGCCATGGAAACCATGGCTTCTCCACAGTCACTTTTGGTTTCTCCGAACCCTATATGCGAAAATTTTGCTTTTGCCGAGTGAGAAATGAATATATATACTACGCTTTAGTTATTTTCACTCGTTTTTCCGTTGTTAAACGATCCATATTTACTAAATAAATTACATCTCAGATGACAGATATTTAACTGATAGCCTTACCAGACCAGCGGTTTCTAAACCACCAAATGGATGATCCTGTATATAATTATTGGCTTCCCAAAATTCCTAGGCAATATTGGAAAAGAAGTCCACTGGGGACTAATTTTGAATCTAAGGAAATTTCTCAGCAATCTCAGGATAACTTTTATATATATATAAATACTATCAATTTGTGAATTGATTTTTTATCTTAAATCAGCCGTCTTTTATTGAATGGGCAACTTTAACTATCATACAGACTCAGATAAAAATAGTGGTGAAATTGATAGGAGTAACAAATTTTACTGTTGAGAACAGCGTTAATAATACTTTTATATATCTCCCTCACTAAGGTGCAGAAAAGCAAGGAAGACATAATTTTCACGAACGTAAACACCCCAACTCAAATTTTATTTTCTCGGCTATTTTGTAGCTGAAAACTAAAGTAGATTGTAATATAGTGGGTGGTTTTATAACATTTTAGACATTTTTTTCAATATAAATAAATATAAGATTTATTCACGAACTGGGGTAATTTGTTTTAATCAAAACACCAACGGTGGGACAAAATACTTAACACTGTAAGCGACCACCTCATCTTTTTGAAAAAAAGTGCAAAACAACGCAGCGCCGATCTAATTTATACCGTTGGCTAGATCTCAGTTCATAGCTTTGTGTCTATATATTTGAGAAGAATTGTCTATATATTTGAAAGAACTTGAGATTCTTTGATTTTGGCCCAATGTGCCAAAATTCCAACATCTTCCCATGAAAAAAAATTACTTCAGGTTTCAGTTCTGATTCAGATTAAGAAACAAAATTCAGATTAAGAAGAATACTAAGAAGGTTCCGACTGAAGATTCAAAACCCCATAAGCCGAAACTGAAATATGAAAACACTCCAAATCCATTTGTAAATTTGTTTTGCCAGAGAGTAAGAAAACAACTGATACGAAGAATCCCCTTTTGTCTTTTGCATTAGACTATACTTTAATTTCAAGTTCTGCAATCAAAATATCTGTTTCATTATATTGTGTTAGGAAAATTAAACCAATGTATGCTAATAATTTTATTCAAATGTGTGAAGTGAATAATTGTTTCGCAGAAATGAATATCTAACATACTTTGAAATACATTTACAATATCAGAAATTTTGTGAAAGTCCCAACCATTTATCGTAAATTAATTAGTTATTTAATAATAACGTGCAATGCTCATAAACTATTGAAGTTATTGTTTCTATTCAAAATAAACGAAGAACTCATAAATAACTTATATTTCGCCCTAAATACTAATAGATGGTATTTAGGGCGATATATACTAATACTAATACTACTAAATACTAATAGATGGTATTTAGGGCGAAATATAAGCTATTTATTAGTTGTTCATTTATTTTGGATAGAATCAATAACTTCAGTAGTTTATAACAGCCATTGGTAGGACAAATTCATATAACATAAATCCATCTTGACCTAACTGCTACAATCTAAATCCATCACATATAAATCATTTAAAGTTATCTAGATCAAAACTGATTCAAAGGTATTTTGTTGTCACACTGACAGTTGGCTGTAGCCTAGAAACTCAATAAAAGTAATTTAGTTATAATAATGATAAAAATATTTCTATTATTATGTACTTCAAGCAAACATGGAAAGAAAATGCACTTGACATTCCTGGTGCTTTATCGTTGCCGTTGACACAAATCTACGAGTATTACAAAGAAGATGAAACTATGCTTTATTCTCCCCATCTCTCCCTCTCCCTCTCTCTCTCTCTCTCTGTCTCTCTGTGGTTGAGCAGACAAGTATGTTAAGGCTTAGATCATATTCACAATGTAATGTTTATTATTAAACTCACAGACAATTGTTCCTAACACACGCACACACACACAGCCAAAGGGAAATAACTCACATGCACACAAAAAGAAAGGCACAATCATTGAAAGAGGGTAAAATGTTAAAATGTAGTTCTCATACCAAATACCAGTAATTGCCTCAGTCTATTGGCCTTTGTGTCTGTGTGTGTCTGGGAGTGCTTGTCCCCATGTGCGTTAGCCTCATTGCGTGAGTGTCAATAAGGGTTTCACTCCCTACATGACAAATTGATTTTGTTACTATCAATTGGGTTCATATACAAACACATGAGTAAGTTCACATACACACCCACACACACTTTTCTTATAACACGGACACGCGAAAAAAGTAAATAAACAATAATTGTCAAATTTCCACATAATTTTCCTTAGAACGGCATATTCGGATCCTTTGTATGTCAATTTCGATAAAATTGACATCACAAATGTTTACTCCCTAATTTGTTGTCGTCTTTTGTAACTTCTTTGGCTGCATTGAACATTTATTAAATGTTGATTGATTGTCGATGATGTTAGCAAAAGACTGCGTCAAAGAAAGAAATGGTTTCTGGGAAAATTCGAAATACACATTTCAAAATAAGTGAACGTTGAACTTTTCTGTTTTTCTTCCCCTGTAGTTTGTTCTACACTTTTTTATGCAAAAGTGTTTGAACAAGCCTTTCTATACCACGCACGTAAATGAAAAGGTAATTGACTGTCTACCAATTACTTTTACCATAATGTACGGTTGAATTTTACCCATTGAGCTTAACACCACAAAGTAAATTTATTTGCTTTACGTGTATATCAAGACGTTCACGAAAGTTTAGTTTTGATTTTGTAAATTTGTTTAAAAGTGCATTAGAAATTCGTTTCCCACTCATTTTCGATAGAAACATTCACTTCATTCTTGATAGTGTACAGAAGTGTTTACACTAAATTACCCGTAAAGTCAAAAGACATTTTCAAACTGAAACTGTTTTCAAGCACGAGTATTTCGTCTGAGAAATAGTGAATTCTGGACACACTCACAAGGACGACGTTTCGAACTGAAGATCTTCAGATCCCTTTGTGACTGAAGCTATGCTACTGGTATACAATCAGTTTATAAATAACGGCTTATCCATTTAGTAGTTTCAAAAACATGGATCTCATAAGATTGTCAGCTGTTAAATATCCGTCTGAAGTGTTATTTATTTAGTGAAAAGTTTTCCATTTACGAATATGGATCGTTTTACAACCGAAGAACGCGTAAAAATACAGGGTGGCGCAATATAACGTGCATATTGCATCATCTTTTTTTGCGGGGTAGAAAAGGCGCGGGCGGGGGGCGGCTACATCGTTGGGTTGGCGGGCTCATGGAATGCTTAATCGATTTTCCAATTTTGACAATATCCTTTTCTCTGACGAGGCTTATTTCCTTATGAATGGGTTCGTAAACCGTCAAAATTGTCATACTGGAGCAGTGAAAATCCCAAAATCAAACACCAGAAACCATTGCATAGTCCTAAAGTGACAGTATGGGCAGCAATCTCTGGCAGAGGAATAATTTGTCCTATTTTCTTCGAAAATGCGCGGGGCCAAAACGTCACGGTTAATACGAAACGCTATGTTGAGATGTTGGACGGCTCCAGAAATTGAAAGTTCAAGAATAGTGAATTCCAGAACTTGGTTCCAACAAGATGGAGCTACCTGTCACACATCAAATGACTCCATGGCGGTGGTGAAGCAGATGTTCCCTGGCAGACTGATTTCGAAAAAAGGTGATATCCCATGGCCCCCACGTAGTCCATACTTGACGCCTCTTGACTTTTTTTTGTGGGGATACCTCAAACACAAAGTCTACAGTAATAATCCAAGAAACATCGTTCAGCTCAAGGAGAATATCCGTGGTGTAATGGCAGCCATTACACCAGTATTACTGAAGAAAGTTTTCAATAATTTTTGTTTGCGGTTAGAGGAGTTACGTCGTAGAGAGGGTCACCATTTAGGTGATGTTATTTTTAAAAAATAAACTCCATTTATTACTCTAAAATGCCTTAGATTTATTTTAACCATACCTTTTGTATTTATTTTTTAATCCATTTTTTAAATATGCACGTTCTATTGCGCCACCCTGTAGTTAAAACTTACTACTAAAATGGTGATTCAAACGTGGGTACTTTTCGTTCATTACGAGGTGATTATGGTCGTCATAATCGATCTACTGTGCAAGCAATTGGCCAGATTATAAGGAAATTTAAAGAGGCTGGAAAGCGTTACAAATGTGGCCAAGCCTGTGGATCATCGCAATGTACGCACTGCCGAAAATATCGTCTCTGATATTGAAATGGTAACTGATAATCCGTGGAATTTGCCGATTCCACGGCATTCTCAGCAATTCGTCTTATCATTAATTGGGCTCATTATGGCGTAGTTTACATTTGGATTTGCATCCACATCTATATGTATGTATGTACGAGTACAGTCCAACTCACGCCACAATTAAAGCCGGCTGATCATTCACAATCCCGTAAACATGCTGATTGTTTGCTACAGGAAGAGGCTTTCAATGCTGATTTTTCGAACAAAACTTTCTTCAGCGACGAAGCTCATTTCCCACTCGGTGGTTACGTCAACAAGAAAAATTGTCACATATGTGTATGGGGCTCGGAGAACTCAGAAGTGATTGCGGAAAGTGTTATAGCATTCGGAAAAAGTAACAGTTTGCTGTGCATTACAGTCTGATGGCCGAATTTTTTCGAATTCCATTCAGAGCCATATTATGGCCGCATGATAACAGATTTTTTTTGGCCTGCAATTGAAGATTATGAACTGGACGATGTATGGTTTCAAAAAGACGAAGCTACCAGTTACATAAGACGACCGATTTTGGCTTTATTGCATGAGAAGTTTTCAGAAAGCATAATTTCACGTTTTGGCGACATCAATTGGCCAATAAGATCATGCGATTCGACACCGTTAGACTTTTTTGTGTTTATGGGCATAATTCCCAGACGTTAAAGCACTTGAAAACTGACATTCGCCAAGTCATCGCCGAGATACCGCCCGAAATGTGCGAAAAAATGGTCAAAAACTACCTCAAAAGGATCCACTGTTACAACCAATCTAGAGGCGGTCATTTAAATGACATTGTATTTCGTACATAATAGCAAGTTCCGAGCGTTATAAGGAAATAAAAGTTTCACCGAAATCATAGCTTTATGTGTGTTTTATTTAACTTTGCTCTTGAAACCGAAAAATGAATAACCCCTATATAAAAGCTCTTTGGTTCGAAAGGCAAAATGTCCATAAAAATACTAGAATCATTTTGGAAATCATACCATTATGTGTGTCGTATTTAACTTTACTTTTGAAATATTAAAACTCTTTGGTTCGAAATGCAAAATGTCAATAAAAATACAAAAATCATTTTAAAATTCACATATTTTCGTTTCACATATTGAAAAAGAATACAAATATTATAAGCCAATATTTTATTAGTTCCAATTGTTTCTAACAACTTAAACTATGCCTTCGGGATCGCATACAATTCGAAATTATCTGCCAATATCCTGAAAAAAGTGCGATAAATTATATTGCCTAATCATAATAAATATTAGGCCTTAATTAGTTATTCCAATATTTCCAAACATAATAAATTTCAATTCAAGCCCATTCTCCTCCCTTGCAGCAGGCTAAAAATCTTTAGAAACGATACGCAAATTTCTCCTGAAAAGCTGTAATGAGGGCTTCTAGTTTTCTTTCCTTATAAGGATCATGTGCACCCAGCAATGTACAAAAAATGTAGGCTAGCACACAAACACGCTTCCATCTGACTATGTCAGTCTGTGTCCATAACCCACATCAATGTTGACCCAGTTAATGACAACAGACCCTATCTTTTAGATAACAATCGACACTACAATGGCTTTACCAACTATACTTAGTTTATCTCTAAACACAAAAGATGTTTAAGAAATATAAGAATACAGGGTTATCGACAACATATTGGCAACATATTGAAGCCTATTGTAAAATATTTGCGCAAATCTTTTTCAAAACCAAATTTGCAATACTTTGATTGATGACAACAAAAACTCATCGCTTCATGATACAAAAGCAGCAATCAATAGAGTGTAATACTTTCATATATTGAACAGTACCACTAAAATTTCAACACATACACACAGGCAAATATATATAAATATATATATATATATACATGCATGTGTTGTGCGTCAACAGACAGCGGCGGAAAGCATGGATTAGAAGGCCTTTCATAATGGCCTTTAATGTCTTCTACAATATCGGGCAAATCTATCTATCGCAGTACATATTCAATTTCATTTAACATTAAGTGAAACTGGTCAGCAAGGACTTCCGTTCTCGCCTTCAGAAGAAAACCAAATAAAATGCGTTTCTTTTACTTTTTAATTTTACTTCAATCATGTTCACTACTGTAGTATGTGAGTGCAATTTCTCTAAGTGTATTTTCTAGAAAGATCATCATAACCGCTCCCAGAACATTCAAGTATGATATATGTAATCTCTTTCCTTCTTTATCTGTGGGTGGGACTTTTCTAGAATTACGTTTACGTTTTTGGGAATTAATAAAGTTGACGTTGATGTGGAAATACGCTCGACGATACCAGACTAATGTGGAAGTAGAGCAGCATCGAATATGGGCAAAAATACCTGAGCCAAAACCGAACAGATTTCCAGATCCACATATTTAATAAGCATTGCAAGTTATTGTGAAATGTTATATTGGCTCAGTGCAGTGTTTCGCCTCAGCTTTAAACCGCTTCCGGTTAATGACATGTATTTATTCCCAGAACCCACGTTTGCAAAATCTTAGATATAAATCCTAAATTTATCATTTCCACTGCAGTTGAGACGTTTACATGTAAAGTCCACAATTGTAGTGAGATTGAGTGCTTTAGAGTAAGCTTTAGGTCGGTACTCCCCTGACTGAACACATAATCCTGTATGTATTGCAATTTATAATCTCTAATAAATTCTGCAAACGAATGCTAATACCCCCTGTTTTTTATATTTGATAAATCTCTTGAGTTAAATATATATGTCAGATCGAACCCCGTTCCTGCCGAACCATACAACAGTTTTTTTTTTTTTTTGAACCAGAAGAACAGTGAATTTTGTTCAGTCCAATGGTTCGAATGAAAACAGATACCTAGTGAGAACCCAAATTTATTGGCATATATTTCATATAACCCATTTGGATTACATAGCTACCAGAGCGGTCCAAAAACTAGTCATCCGGACGTATACTCGTAGATGGAGCCAGTATTTTGAAAAAAGAAATTATTTTAATGAAAAGTGGCAACGTTATAAAACACATGTTTTAAGCTTCCACGTTCACGTTGTTTAATATTTTTATTTGAGCCATCAAATGTAAACGATCGCAGTGAATTTGTAAACATGGGAAAAATTGGTCACTGTTATGTAATTCAATATTTCCTTTTGAAAGGTCTCAATGCAACCAATATTAAAGCCGAGCTAGATTCTACGGTGAGGATTCTGCTCCTTCGTTTACAACTGTAAAATATTGAGTGCCAGAGTTTAAACGAGGCCACACAATATGCAAAGACGAACACCGTAGTGGTCCCCGCTGCGTTTGGTGATGCTTCAGCGCAATAAAGCCAGTTTTTGCGTCCATGGATGAGACATGGGTCCACCACTTCACACCTGAGGCAAAGAAACAGTCAAAGCAATGGACTGGAATAGGAAAGGGGAAAGCAAAAATGTTTCCTTCTGCAGGCAAGGTTATGGTGTTTGTTTTTGAGAAGCGTATGGGGTTATTTTTATTGATTATCTTTAGAGAAGAAAGACCATCAATGGCATTTAGGCCTTTAGGTGATAAAATTATAGAAAAATGTCCGCATTTGGCGAAAAAGAAAGTGTTGTTTTATCAAGACAATGCTCCGGTTTCAAATTTCATCCACTAAGTTTGAATTGCTTCATAACGCACCTTATTCGCCAGATTTAGCTCTCTCGAACTATATTCTATTTCCAAACTCCAAGCGGCTCATGTGATAAAAAATTTGCCAACAATGAAAACGTGGAATCTGCAGTTGATGGCTTTATGTAAGTTTGTTGTATCTAAGTTTACTTTTAAAAGCGAAAAACGGATAAGTCGATATTTCAACACAGCTGCGTTTGCTCTCTTTTTATGCCTTCAGCATAAAAGGAAGGAATGAACTTGTACATCATTTGATACGGAAAAGAAATAACACTCAGAAAGTTTAAGGTATGTTGAACATATTAAATATCTTTTAACCAAACGTATTCCGCCACTTTTTACGTCGATTGATAGCTATCTGGCAGGCTGACCGGTTAGTAGACGCCATAACTGCCGATACCTCCGTATAAGTTCTTAGGCTCGTATCTCTTATATAGTTAAGCGAAATTCAACCAAATTTGGCACATATCAAGCGTTGGCTCGAAAATGAAAATTGACTGCACTGGTAATCACTTTCTGGTGCCTCCCATATAAATTAATCGATTTTCGATATCCACTTTTTCTCTGTAAATCCTACATCGCACACTGCAGCAACATACATTTGTATTCATTGTATACTCTATGGCGTCTGGCAAAGATTTGAGCCCGTTCTGTTTTTCCTATAGAAATGATCTTTCTAATCCATATATTCTTTGCATCATATCTCTCAAGGAGTTGCATTGAGTAGAGCCAAATGTGGGCGAGACTTAATTTTCGAAATGTAATTTTCCCCTGTAAATCCTACTGCATAGATTGCAGTAGCTTAAACTTTCGTTTCTAGCATATATACTTCGTAAAATATGAAAAAATCGACCGGAAGAGACCAACATTTCTACCACCGACCACATAAATTACCCAATTTACCCCATATACTTTTGTATTTATATCCTTCATTCTGTATTGTGTGCTAATACAGAGCATTTGTTGATATGAACCCGCCTAATTATCACGCACCTTCCCGCGGCCCGTAAACTTTTGCATCAAAGCAAAAAGATGCTAAGTAAAGGCATGTGCAAATCAGTTTACCTAACTGAAATTTCTACGCTAATTTATTTTGTGGGAAAGATATCACGATGGCAATGTAAATGCCTTAAAGTATAGGAAAACAGAAAAAGAAAGACAAAATGGTTCGAAATTGATTCCAAATTTCCTTTCGTAATAAGGTTTTCTATCGCACACTTCTATCATACATACTTTCTTGCAGAAGCGAAGAGGAAATTCCTTTCAAATCCTTATAAAACAAAAAACGAAAGCCTCCTATAAAGTCTGCCTGAAAAGGGTGTCACAGAAGCCATTGTCGATACAAAATATGGTTTTCTAAAGCGAAGGCCTGACTTTTTCCGCCGCTCGATGGCCAGTCATCCGTTTGTATGTATATGTTTGTTTGCTATCAATTCAGCAAATTGAGAACAAATCCTTCGCACAGATTGCGGCAAATTGCAAACAACAGAGTTGAAATAAATGTTTGTCGACTGCACATATAGAATATTTAAATTTCTCTTACATTTCATTTGCTAACTTTTGGATTTGTTTAATGCTCACATTTATATGGGGATTTACATAAAAATGCTTTTAAATGTAAATTTTTTGCGTTTCGATTTTGTAATTGAATCAGCGTCTGGTTTGCAGCAATCTGTTATAGATGATTCGTGAAAACATTCCGAAATTATTTATAAAACGCAAATGGATGATTCAGATTTTTAAATTATTTTAATAAATGAAAAACTTTTGGCATTAACGTGAGAAGAGAAAGAGATCAGGACACCAATGAATTCGTGAAGCTAAAGCAACTTGATAAATATACAGGGCGTAGTAAATTTGAACTGGAGTGAAATTTATCAACGTAGTAATTGAAACGAATGCCGTCTCCTCTTGGGGACAAAATGGGAGATGGGCGAATAATCTGTCAGAAAAAGATGCAAGAACTATTCTTTTTGCACGGGATAATTTTTGTTTTTGCCCAAAAAAAAGTATGGAAAATTCCCCGATATACATATTACATCATAGTTTCCTTACTTTTTCAACAACCACCATTCTATGACCGAATTCGCCATTCTGTTTATAATGATTATAAAATGGGAAAATTAATGACAAATGACGTCATCTGCGCGATTGTATGGGCTGCTAAAATCTTAATCCCGTATTTCATTTTTTGAAGATATCATAGGACAAATCAATTTCGACTCAACGTTTATAAAATGCATTACAACATGGGTTTATGAGTTTGACAAACAAACCAATCAACAAGCTGCGGAATGGCGCCATCCAACTAAGCCGGAATCGAAAAAATGTGGAGTATTTTTTTTAAATATCGCGGTGTTGCGCATTCGAAATTCTTACCAAAACATCAGACGATAAACAAAATATATTATTTGCTAACTGTACCGTGTTTGTAAAAGTAAGTTCGTCTAAAAAGGCCAGATTAGTGGAAAGAAACTCATGGATTTTGCACCAAGATAACGCATAATCTCACAAGGCAATCATTATAAACGTTTTTAGTCTATGGAAGAGATAAAAGAGAATCCGCAGCAAGAACTGACGTTTTCCCGAAAAATGTGCTCGAAAAATAATATGATGACTGAATTATCCATTGTTATGTAAAGGGCATTGCTTGGAATCAGCCTACAGAGGAGGTTGAAAATTGTGCTATTTTCATGACTGAGTGCTCCGTTCTCCAGTTACATACCTGGCTCTCATACCGGGTCATCCATTTTTCGGTTTCTAAAGTACAGTTAGATAAAACCCACATAAAACTACGATCTCGATGAAACTTTTATTTCACTACAATGCTTAGAATTTGGCATTGTATACGAAATACAACGTCTTTCAATTAACCGCCTCTATATTGGTTGCAGCAGTGGATCCTTTTTAGGTAATTTTCAACCACTTTTTCGCACATTTCGATTGGTGTCTCGACTATAACTTGACAAATGTTAGTTTTTAAATACTCCAACGTTAGGGGATAATCCGCGTAAACACGATCTTTGTTGCAGCCCCACAAAAAAAGTCTAACAGCGTTACATCGTATGATCTCGGTGCTCAATTGACGTCGGCAGAACGTAAAATTACACTTTCTGAAAACTTCTCATGCAATAAAGCCAAAATCGGTCATGTTTTGTGGCTCGTGGCACCATCCATTTCAGAATCTTAAATTGCAGACCAACAAAAAGTCGTTTATCATACGGCCACAGCACTCTGAATTGAAATTCGAATTATCCGTCACACTTTCACTAACAGAAGCGATATTTTCGGCAGTCCATGCTTTGTGGTGATGCACAGGCTTGACCACATTTGTAACACTTTCAGTCTCTTCAAATTTCTTTATAACCTTGCCAATTCCTTGTGCAGTAGCTCGATTATGACGACCATAATCACAACGTAATACACGAAAAGTGCACGCGTTTGAATAACCACTCTTTTAGTAAGCTTTAACTATTTTTGCGCTTTTTTCAGTTGTTAAATAATCCACATTCGTAAACGACAAATGACAGGTATTTAACAGCTGATAGCCTTGCCAGACCGGCGGTATTGAAACCTCTAAATGGATAACCCGGTATTTATATTTTAGCGGTTTTCCTATTTTGAAGATTTCTCGCCAGTTTCTGAGTGCTTACACTTTGTGTAAACCTCTTGAAATTGCACAAAAAATATGTTGTTTTTACTATCGGTCGCTTTATTTTTATGATATGGCAATTTTTTTTTATTTTTTTGCGCAAAAATGAGTGCTAAATGCGCTAAACATGAGTTAGCAAAGGGTAGGCCATGACTGTGAGTGGTGTGTAAAATTGCGCGTAGCTCGTGAGCAATATGTAGTTCTCATGGAGAACTGCCCAGGCAATGTGTCGTTTCTTCTTTCCCACGGGGGTATGCGTGGTTCAATCTTTGTGTGAGCAAGTTACTTATTATGCATGTAATACGAGCTCTGTGTAGGAGATTGAACTTTTGCACGAAACTGCTTCGTAGTCATAGACATATTAAGTTTAAAATTGTGTGAATTGATTCGGCAGGAAAAAACAACCCACATTGAAATTAGTGGCTGGCAGACAGAGTAAAACACTATGCTTATTAATATATTCTTTTAATGGGTTGGCCTGGTTATTGAAATATTCTCAATAACTCGAATTTTCACTTGTAAGGGGTTAAGTCTTTGTAGTACAGGGTGGCCCAGAATGAACGAAGTGGTGTGAATTCCTTATAACTTTTTTATTATAATTTTTTTTTTCTTTTCTTTTTAGTATTTTGTAAAGAAGACTTGGAGAATTTCTAATGGAGCAATACACAACTGAACAACGTGCCCAAATCGTTGAAATTTACTTGGTAAATCAACGGTCCATTGTGTTGACTCAGCGTGCATACCGTCGTCAATTTAATGTGCGAGTTGCACCCTCTCAATCAACAATAAACCGTCTTGTTGCAAATTTTCGAGAACAAGGAGCAGTAAGGAACATTCCTGGTGCTGGCAGACGACGAACGGTGCACACGGATGACAATATTCAAGTGGTACAGGAGAGTATTCAGGAGGATCCACAAACATCAACCAGGAGACGTTCGACACAACTTGGCATCTCAAGAGGGTCGCTGCAGCGAATTTTGCATAGCATAAGAATGTTTCCATACAAAATTCAAATTGTCCAAGAATTGAAACCGACAGATTACCAGCAACGACTTGACTATGCAATTTATTTCCAGCAAAAAGCACAAGAGAATCCTAATTTTATTCATAACTTAGTTATGAGTGACGAAGCCCATTTCCAATTAAATGGGTTTGTTAACAAGCAAAACTGTAGGATATGGGCTACGGAAGACCCGAGAGTACTTCATCAACGACAATTACACCCAGTTAAGTGTACTGTTTGGTGCGGTGTTTCTTCAGAAAGGATCATTAGCCCATATTTTTTTTAAAATGAACGAGGTGTTGCCATTTCCATCAATGCTGACCGATATCGGGCCATGTTGGAAAATTTTGTAAGGCCAGTCGTGGAAAACCATCCGCAAATATGGTTCCAACAGGATGGAGCCACAGCGCACACTGCGAGGGCCACACTGGCTCTTTTACGCGACATATTTGGTGAAAGAATAATTTTGCGTACAAGCAATTTTAATTGGCCTCCGCGTTCCCCGGATTTAACCGCTCCAGACTTTTTCCTTTGGGGTTATTTAAAAGGGAAAGTTTATGTTAATAAGCCCAGGACTATTGACGAATTAAAATCCAATATTCGAGACGAAATTAACAACATAACACCAGAAATTTTGCGAAAGGTCATGGAAAATGTGTTGGAAAGAGCACATTTGTGCGAAGCAGAAAATGGCCACCACTTGCGGGATATAATTTTTAATAACTAATCTAAAAATATTCCCCATAAATTTACTGTATTAAAAAAAAAATTAAAAAAATATGTCTTAAATAAAAGGTTCTAAGCAATTCACAACACTTCGGTCACTTTGGGCCACCCTGTATGTATGATAAGAGAACATCTCTTGACACGTCTACATTTTTGACAATGAGTCAGATGTCACAAATTACACGAAATCAGCAAAGTATGAAGAAAAAAACTAGCCCATACAATGGCTAAGCCCACCTCCAGAGAAATGGGAAATTTTCAGTATTTTTTCGAAATTCAGTTTTCCATTATCTCCAACAATACCATTGTAACAAATATCAGATAAAAAAGGTTTATAAAATGGCGAAGATAAAAACTAACTAGAAATATTGAGACAAAATTTAAACAGATTAGCAATGTTATTAAAATTTTCAATAATTATTAAATTAATAATTAGAATGTTGATAATTTGGCCCGTATGAAAAGTGATCCTTGAATATGGTGGATTTTTATCAATGAAAAGTATGGAAAAGAATTGGACAAGCAAATTAATATAAAAATGACGATGGCGAAATTGTGGTGGGTGATGTTTAGAAGGCCGAAATGTTGAAATCATATTTTTTAAATCCGTTTTGGGAATTAAAATATTCCTACGACATATGCCATTTACGAGGTGTGTTCAAAAAATAAGGTGAATTTTCAACTTTCTCGGGCTACGTACATTCGACTTTCGATTATTATTATTTTTTTTTATGTAGATAGACTCGTCTCGGAGATATGTTGACGGTTTTATCCATATAGCATGTTTAGTTTGTTTGTGAGAGGCATAAATAAGACACATGTTTTGCGTGTTCGGCGATTTTCTGCTATCGAAAAAACTGAAAGAAGTTGCATCAAATTTTAAGTAAAAAATGGGCACTTAATTGCTCAAAAACACTTGAAATGGTGACAGTGGCATACGGTGAGAGTACTCTGAGTCAAAACAATGTTTACAAGTGGTACAAGCATTTTACAGAAGGCCGAAAAGATGTGAATGACGACGTTCGCTCTGGACGCCCCAGCACATCAACAACCGACGAAAATGTTAAGAAAGTGAAGAAAATTGTTATGGAGAATCGTCAAATCACAATTAGAGAAGTTGCTGAGGATACATATCGGCATTTCGGTTGGCTCATGCCATGCAATCTTTTCGGAAATTTTGGGCTTGAAGCGTGTGGCAGCGAAATTCGTTCCAAAATTGCTGAATTTTGACCAAAAACAACGTCGCATGAGCATCGCTCAGGAGTTGTTGAATGACGTCAACGATGATCCAGATTTGCTTAAAAGGGTCATAACAGGTGATGAATCATGTTTATGGTTCTGACATCGAGACCAAAGCCCAATTGTCCCAATGAAAGAGTCCAGGAGAGCCAAGACCAAAAAAAGCACGCCAAGTTCGATCAAATGTCAAGGTTTCGCTCACTGTTTTCTTCGATTACCATGGGTAGTGCATATGGAGTTCTTGTCACAAGACAGTACGGTAAATATGGAATATTACTTTGAAGTTATGTGCCGTTTGCGTAAAGCAATACGAAGAAAACGCCCGGAATGTGAAAAAAATTAATGGCTTTTGCATCATGATAATGCACCTGCTCATTCATCTTTGCTTATGAGAGATTATTTGGCCAAAAACAACACCGTTATCATGCCTCAGCCACCGTATTCACCAGATTTGGCCCCCTGCGACTTTTTTCTGTTGCCAGGATTGAAGAGACCCATAAAAGGACGGCGTTTTAGGACGATTGATTAGACAAAAACCGAATCACTGAGAGAGCTCAAGGACATACCGAAAAGTGCATTTCAGAACTGCTTTGAGGATAGCAAAAAAAGGTTGGCACAAGTGTTTTATATCTGAAGGAGATGAAATAGAAATTGATGAATAAATAAATGTTTTTTGAGAAAAATTTAAATTTACCTTGTTTTTTGAACATGCCTCGTATTGTAAATATTAATAACTAGCAACCGATTTTAATCTGGTAAAGCTACGCATCAAATGTTGTTTACAGTTTAGTGTCCGGAAAAATGTTTCATAGCATTTCGGTACGAATTCTTGAAATTTGTGCTGATAGCGTGACCTCCATGTTTTGTTAACATTTTAAATGATCTAATTCATAGACCAATACAAACCAAAATATTAAAGATTCATAAAACGCAATGAAATAAGCAAAGTTATAACTCCCCCACTTACAATTTATAGGCCACACTTTTATGCTAAGTCTACCAATATGTTGATGTGGTACCCAATGGGACATGACAATGTATTCCATTTTACTTAACACAACTAAATTTATTAAAATGGTTGTTGCATTTTAAATTACACTGAATTTAGTGTTATTAAATTAGGAACATATGAGTTAAATTAGATAATGTGAATGAAACTTACCCGGTCGATTTTGTCAAAAATTTAAGTAACCGCAGTCTACAAACTAAAATTTATATGAAAAAACCAATTTAGATAAAACGGTCAATTTGTATGAAAGTATTAGAAAAGACATAGGTATACATTCCATTTTCATTCCCAGAATATAATTCACCAATCTCCAATGTCACCCAAAAGTGAATGAATTCATTAGAATAGCTTCAAAGATATGAAATTAAGAATATATGGTGATACCGGTGATTTGTGTGGGAGATACTAGAATAGTCGTGTTTACTTCATCGATGTTTCCCAAATTTTATAAAGAATTTTAATCTATACATAATTATTAATTTATCGTCCAAATTTGGCTGTATAAAATATAGTATAGAAAGATCTTTTCTACAGGAAATACCAGAAGGGGCTCAAATCTTCGTCAGGCGCTATAAAGTATACAATGAATACAAAATTTATTTCGCTGCAGTCTACGAAACAGTATTTACAGGGGAAAAAGTAGATATCGTAAATCGACCAATTTGTATGGAAGGCACTAGAAAGGGCTTATCAATGTAGTCCATTTTCTTTTTCGAGCAAACCCTTGATTAGTGTCAAATTTGATTGGCAATGCACAAAAAAAAGAGTACTGCAGGGTAATAATTAGAGGTTACAAAGAAATGAAAGAATTTCAAAAAATCAGAAAATTTGCATGTTAAGGACAGGAAGATTTGTGTCGGTGCCCTTGATATTCGTTCTAAGAACCTGTTTCATCAAGCCCATGGTGTAAGGCAAATTTTATGGCATTCTTTACAATTGCTTGAAGGATGCAGACCTAAGAATATATCAAATAAATCGGTTTGTATGGGAGGTATCAGAAGAAATTTCGTTAATTGTTACGTTTTTCAAATTTAATCAAGCACAATAGTATAATATAATTGATAAAAATTCAAATTGTTGTAGTTTGGGTATTAGATTGGGCAATTTGTGTTGGAAGTACTGGAGGGGATTGACCGATACAGCTTATCTACTACCATCGTCTACGATCTGACTAAATATTAGATTGTGCTAAGTTTTAAAAAGTTTTATAAAGATTTTGCAGCAGATATCCTCAATAAAGTTAGAAAGCTCTGCGTTACGGCCACACAGAGCTTGCGTTCTGATCCATTCTATGATTCAAGAAAAAAAGCATAATTTTCACTGGCACTTTTGATTTTTTTTCAATAATTTTACAAATTGATACACATGTTATTAAAACATCACACATTTTTTAAATTTCAATACATTTAAAGAACAAAAAATTTAATTTTTACCTTGCGACCACACACGGAGTGTGTGTTCTGATTCATTCTATGAAGAACTATTTAGATTTTGCTCTTTAGATTACTCCTCCAACTATATTTTCCATAAACTAACATTTATTTTATTGTTCTGACATTTCCTATACACTTTGTATGTAAACAATATATTTCGTTAAGAATATATTTGAAAGAAAGATTTCCAAGTTTAGTTCATTGTAGTTTTTTTGTTATTATATATGACTATAGAAAGAGCATTGAATTAAAATCGCTCCAAAAGCAACATAAGAAGACGTCAACTGATGCAGGGAACTTGCCTATCTCCTGTTGTACGCTTACATTACATAGTATCGTAGTAAAACTACAGTTATTATGCCACGCTATTTTGATTATTATTATTATTTTGCCAACTAGCCATATGGCGTTGAGACGTAATTTGTATGCATTTTGTTTGTATAATAAATTCGGCAAAAAATAAAAAAAAGTTGATGTGAAAACACTTACATATATTTCTACTCGCAACTTTCCGTCCAACCATCATAATCACTGCAATGTAAACACTCTTTCTCTTTCATTCTTTTAGCACCCACTCTCACTCTTCTCCGCTAATTACTTTTTTTTACAGTAACAATAACAAAAGCAAAACACAAACAATACACAACTTGCCGCTGGTGGTGTCTCATTTATTGATGAGTGGGGGGCATCTAATTCAAAGAAAAATCATACTTTTCACTGGCACTTTTAATTTTTTCCAATAATTCTATAAATTGATACCCAAGTTATTAATATATCACACATTTTTTAAATTTCAAGACATTTAAAGATCAAAAAATTGAATTTGTGCGTTGCGGCCACACACAGAGCTTGCGTTCTCCTTCATTCTATGATTCAAGGAAAAAAACATAATTCTCACTGGCACCTGTGATTTTTTCCAATAATTTTACGAATTGATACACTAGCTATTAATACATCACTCATTTTTTTAAATTTCAATACATTTAAAGAGCAAAAAATTAAAATTTTGCCTTGCGGCCACACACAGTGTTTTGTGTTCTGATTCATTCCATGAAGAACTATTTAGATTTTGCTCTTTAGATTACTCCTCCTCATACATTTTTCATAAACTAACATTTATTTTATTGTTCTGACACTTCCTATACACTTTGTATGTAAACAATATATTTCGTTAAGAATATATTTGCTTGCGATTAAAAATTCACAACATTGTACGCGATCCCGAGAACTTTGTTTTGTTTATGAACAGTATTGCCATAATAGATTGGAATTGGCACAAGTAGACTGTGTGTTGCCAGTAGTAAATGCATCGCTTGTAGAAAGGAATAGGTTCTTGCCAAAGCTGAAATTTAACTCTTTTATAGAGTTAGGGTTTTAGTGTTGCCTTAGGTAATTAATGATTTTGGAAGTAATGTAACGTAATGTTAAGTATGTGTAGCGTAATGTACGTGTGGTGTGAGGATCGATTGAAAAGTTGTGTTGTGTACTTGTTTAAAAACCAAACCAACAAAGTATCAAAGCAAATGTATCAGTACCATAAATATTATAACACATATATTTTGACTTATGCCGCAATTTATATTTTTATTACTTCCATTTAATAAAAAAAAGCAGGAGAAATTTTGTAATTACATTAATTCATTGTAAATGTATAAATTCATTGTAAAAACATAGAGAACTTTTAAAACTCCCTTCAGTTTTAGAGCAACCTGTAGCAGAAAGATCGTCTCCTACGATCTGATGTGCCAGAATTATATACATATGTTTATAATAACAACGTTTTTAAAGAAAAGCTTTAACATTTCTTATATAAACGGCTAGAAATGTTACTTAAGAAGTAAGTATGCCTTGAACTTTTGTAGACTTGGTAGCACTTCGAGTGAGGAGAGGTCTATTTAAACAGGTTCGCTGTCAAAAAAACGAATGCTACATATAAACTTAATTGGAAACAAGTGTAAGTTATAATGGCAGCGAAAATTCGTTTTTGAAATATTGGAATTGACGGGATAATTTTCTGCTTGCTACAACCACTATTTGTGGAAGGAAAGTGTTGACAAAAATAACCAATTTTCATAAAAATGAGAAAACATTTCTTTCACAAAAATGCAAAAATTAAAAAAATTTCAGTTACACTATAAGTACAGTGGAGCCATTTATAATTTTATGAATTGGAAATGTTTTATCTTGCATCTATCACATTTAATAAATTCTTCAGTATACATTCCGACAAAAAAAAAAAGTAAGGTACCCATTTAATGGTTTCAAAACCGCCGGTCTGGCAAGGCTGTCGATATATATATCAACAATTTTATGGTCTGAAGGAAACAATCGCCCAGGATTGGCAGGGAATCATCTACTATAAGCCACTTCTTTACGGCTAAGGTTTCAATTTGCACCTATATATAGGTATATAAACAATTTGATGGTCTGAAGAAAACAATCGCCCAGACGTGGCTTTGGCCAATAGGAGAGGAATTATGTTTCATCAGCACAACGCCAGGTCAGACACATCGATAACGACTGGCCAGAAGTTTCGGCAGTTTGGTTGAGACGATCTTTTTTCTCCACTTAATAGTCTGGATTTGAAACGATTACCAGCTGTTCCTCCCTATGGCGAATGATTTTGCCGATAAAAAAATCCGTCTTAAAAGAAGGTTTTAAAAATCGAATGCCACAGTTTTTTTGCCAATAGGGACAAGAGTTATTGTGAGAGAGAATAAATGGAATTACTTTAAAAATGGCAGCAATATGACGAACAAAATGGTGCATATTTGATCTAAATCGGATCATTCTAATTATGCTAAATAAAACTTTAAATGCTGTAAAAAAATAAGCAATTTCTAGTCTAGTCTTTAGTTTTTGAAAACATGTATAATCAAAATTATTCCACAAAAAACCTGTCATCTGAAATGTTATTTTATTTAGTGAAAGGTCCGCCATTTATGAACAAGGATTGTTTAACAACGCGAAAAGCGCGAAAAATAGATAAAACTTGCTACAAAATTGGTGATTCAAAAGTGAGCACTTTTCGTGATTATCGCGATTATCGACCTACTGTACAAAGATTTGGCAAGGTTATAAAGAAATTTGAAGAGACTGGAAGCGTTCCAAATGTGGTCAGCCCTGTGCATCATCGCAGTGTACGTACTGCCAAAAATATCGCTTCTGTTAGTGAAAATGTGGCGGATAATCCGAATTTGTCGATTCCATCGCATTCTCAGCAATTGAGCCTATCTTACGGCACAATATGGGGTATTTTGAATTGAATTTGAATTTCCACTTCCATTCACATTAAGACCAACTCACTCAACAATTACAGCCGGCTGACCATTCACAACGCCGTAGACATGCTAACTTGATACTACAGCAACGAGATTTCAATGTTGAATTTCCGAACAAAATTTTCTTCAACGATGAAGCTCATTTCTCGGTGGTTACGTCAACAAACAAAATTGTAGCATGAGGGGCTCGAAGAACCCATAAATGATTGTGAGAAACCCGTTGCGTCCGAAAAAGGTGACTGTTTAGTGCGCATTATGGTCTGGAGTTGTCATTGGGAAATGACGCTGAAGGAACCATTAACGTCAATTCAGAGCGATAATCGACCTTTTTGGTTTGCAATTGCAGATATGAACTGGACGACAACAAGTCGGTGCCACGAGCTACGCAACCAGACCGATGACAAGTTTCCAGAAAGCGTAATTTCACGTTTTGGCGGCGTCATGTGATATGACGCCGTTGGACTTTTTTTATGGGTCTACATCAAAGATTGCGTTTACGCGAAGAGTCCCTAAACGTTAAAGCAATTGAAAACTAACATTCGCCAAGTTATCGCCGACATTCCACCCGAAATGTGCGAAAAAGTGCTCGAAAACTACCGCAAAAGGATCCACTGCTGCAACCAATCCAGAGGCGGTCATTTAAATGGCATAGTATTTCGTACACAATGGAAAGCTCCAAGCATTATAATGAAATAAAAGTTTCATCGAAATCATTGATTTATGTGTGTTTTATTTAATTTTATTTCTGAAACCGACAAATGGATAACTCTCTCCAAAACATTACTATGCACGATATCATCCTCTTATCTCTACAAATTTTCAAGTGTTTTCAATATTTTACTTATTCGACATCAAGACATAATCGTCATCAGCCTTATAATATCTGAACAAGTAAAACGCCATAAACTTTGACGGTCTCAGCAACACAAACGCGAACGTGAAAAACCATTTTCCTACTTATACAAAACAAAAAAAAAAAAAACACAATATAATTTCCAATGCAAACAATCGTTGTCGTATCGAAAAAGAAACTGAAGCACCAAATTGCACATACAAGGACACTTTTACGTTCAAAGGCAACAAACTGTATTTCGATCGAAAAGATGTTCACTATTGTTCGACTCATTTCTCAAGTTAACAAAAGGTACCAAGGCAAGCAAACAAGGACGTTATGGCAGGGCACAGGAAAGGGGCTGCAAACAACAGTCTGATAAGTGGAAAGGCAAATGTAGCAAAAATACCAGGGAAAGCTTACAAGAATCTCACACAAAATACTTGTGCCAGAACCTAAAGTTGATGACGAAGGAGATGCACCAGAAGGCGGCAAATTCTTAAAGAGTGGGCGCATTGTGGGGTGAAACATCAGAATTCAGTTTAATACTACAGGTAACTTTAAGGGCCAGACTCTCATTCACTCTCCCCTCCCCCCTCACAGGCTAGCCACTCCAAAGTGTGCTCTATGTCAAAGTACTAAGAGTCAGCAGCTATCATAGTCACAGCTGGCGTCACATAAGAATGACAGAGTACGGGCAGTGGCTTTACCATCCGCGCCAGAACAATGAAATAAGAAACCGTGTCAAGTGTTATTGTCGTTGATACAGTTGCTGCGTCGGCCGCTGCTGTTAGTGGTGGTGTTGCTGTTGGTTGGTAGAGATGCTTTGAGGGCGTATCCGAGATGAACTCTTTGCAGCTTTAACTTGGCTGTTGCAACTGTTGGCTGTATGTTGGCTTCATACATAGTTGGCATTTCTTTTCTTTTTGTTTTGGTTTTTCTTTTTTGTTGAGGAAAATTAAGTTTTGTTGTCTCAGCGTTAGTTAGTTAAATCTCATTTCTGCGTACGGCGAAACTCACTACAGTGAGTTTAAAGAAATGAGGCCATCATCTTGCAAAGCAGTACATTTTCTTTGCTGTCGCTGTAGTTTCTTTGGTCCTTAGTAAATTTATTATGGGGAGAATGAAAGCTGCTTTTAATTTGTTTTAATTTAGCTTGTCCCAGTTAAAGGACAACAGATATGTGAAATACTACCAAAGTAGAGGCGCCGCACAATGGTCTCACTGACAATTTTGTTTTGATCAAAACGTAAATTTTTTTCAAATCGGATATAAGACTTTCTTATAGATTCTAACGAAGGAAAAGAGCTATTTTGTAACTGTCCTGATTAGAGAGCAAAGATATTGTGGGGTATAAAGCTAAGTAAAATTGAATGTTTGTAAGTTCGTTTGCTTGCATCTTTGTTTAGAATAGTCGTCTAAACTAATGAACCGATTGTCGCAAAACTTCTAAAATTCCACTTGCTTATTTTTAGCTCAGTTTGTGTGTAAGAACTTTGCGTTTCCTTTATTCAAGATTACGACCATTTTAAATTTCTTACAAAGTTTGGTTTAAGAAAAAGAAGTTTTAACTGAATGATATTCTTATAATGCAAGGCAGTTTGTATAGCAATTTCGGATCCTTATCAGCAGACTTGATATAATGATTGTAAACAGTTCAACAAGTCTTATGCATCTGAAACTCTCAACTTAATGAGAATTCCTTCTTGATGGCAAAAAATACAGCACGCTCATGAGAAACATTCGCAAAACGTCTTTTTTTATATGTATTGAAAAGGCCATCAGCTTTCACACAACATTATTTTGTCGATGAATTCGCAATAATTGCAAAAAGCAAAAACTTTTTTGAGCTTGAATAAACAAAAAAACAAAGGTCTTCAATTTGTTTTTGTTGCCCAGAAAGCAACGGCAGGCTAAATTAGGTTTTAATTGGATAAAGAAAATGATTTATTAGTGATATGAAGAGAAGATTGTGAACATATGAATAGCATATACAATGATAATTGATCATCACAAAACATTTTTACATTTGATTTATCATATGTTAGGTTAAGACTAGAAGACAGCGTGATGCGCTGCCATCAGAATTTAACAATTTAACTCGTGAACTATAAGATATAAATTCTGTGAAAAGGGATACAGCTATAAATATTTATTATGCCAATGAATAATCCATTCATCAAAACATTTTTCAGATATATTTTCCCGGAAGCACTTCAATTCACTTTTATGTTTTCCATTCAAAGCGGGTGCCTTGGAGTAAATGACGTTTTTTAGTTACCAATGTCCTTCAGTTTATTGATATTAACTTCCGTTGAAGACGTTGACGTTGTGTTTTTGATTTTGAGGTTGAATTACTGTAAACTTTCTGTAACACATTCAACTACTCGACACACGAAACTCTTTTTTTTTTCAAAAAACAGTAATACTAAGCCTTTAAGGCCAAAAATGCGCAATACAAACAGCAATAAATTCCTGAGTATCTATAACACTCTTAAATCTATTCAAATAGATGTATATATATTTATATATATGTATATATATATGTATATATATATATATATAAATCAATATTATCATCAACGTTGGTTCCTCAGCCTTAATTGCAAAAAGAAAAAAATAATGTTAAACAAATTAAAATGAAAGTCATATCGATCCTAATTAGTAACAATGGTATACGAAGTCATGCAGTTATTAAATTTCCATTGAAGAAAAGTGTGCAAAAATTCTTGAACGAAAAACATTGTTAGAATAAGAGAATACTCTTAAGTCATTAGGCAAATGGTTCCAATATCGAGCAATCCTAATAAGGAAAGATCTCTCAAATGCTGAAATATTTATTGTAGGTGCAATGATTTGTATATTTCTTGTCGAGCGTAAAAACTGAAACAATCCCTATATTGAAACAGGCACTCCACTTTTGACAACCTTATAAAAAGTCATTAAATTACGATAATTCACAAAATTAAATTAAAAGAGCAACCCAACACTCTTTTTACATATATATGTGTTCACGCCTACGTACACTGAAAATGAATCTTGCAATTGCATTTATTGTCAATTTCAATTTCGAAACATTCACTGATGTTGTTCCCGATACCACTGCTAGAACATAAATAATTTGAGGCATTAGAAGCACCCAAGCCAGTCTATATTTGGCCCTAATCGTCAGATAAATATCAGTTGAATAGAGGCTACGTAATACTCCATATACTTTGGAGCGCACAGAGTCAATATGAGTTTCAAAATTCAGCCCATTGTCGTTCACAATACCTAAGCATTTAAAACTATCAACAAACTCAATTCTCCTGCGCTCCAAATATATGTTATATCCTGCATTACTACTCGGGCAGCCAAACGAAATGGGTTTAATCTTAATCACTAATGAATTATGAACAGTCCATTGCACAGTGCAGTCGAGGCAATAATTTATTTTATTCTCCTCGATCTCCTTTAAAGTACAGCAAAATGTCATCACCAAATAGGAACGCAGAACAAATTCCATTACCTAAATAATCCTTTAAGCTCATTAACATAAAATGAGAAAAGAAGCGGTCCTAAGACTGAGCCCTGCGGCACGGTTTTTATTTGCAATAAAAAATTTCAGAACATTTTTTGTTCGATATTTATATCTACATATTGTAAAAATCATAAAATAAACTTGAGATAAACAGACAAAATCGAGTCCAGTAAACAAAACTCTCCATCAGTCTGTTTTTTGATGTACCAACTTAGCGTCAATTCTTCTCATTTTTACTAACCCTTTAAGCGAACTCTTTAAACTTTCCGTCCAGCCAATAATATTTTATTAAGATTAAGACATAATACAAGATTGACAATAAATTGAAAAACGAACGTAATACACAGAAGCCATACTTTCTATTATAAAAATTGTAATACCTTTTCTTGTAAGAATGGGAGCAGATATTGCTTGCCGCGCAACAACCTGTAACTGCTTTTATGCTCATATGTTCCTTTCAAATCCATTAAATTCAATTAATGGTTTCTCTTATCAAGCGTTGGATAAAGTTAGGTATGAGAATGAAAATAGGCTGTTGCGAACTCTTTAAACTTTCCGTCCAGCCAACTGCTCAATTTCCCTATTTTTTAATTATATTCTCTAAAGATTAAGACCCAAATCTTACAAAATAAAAGATCGACAATAAATTCAAAAACAAAGATAGAAGCTAATCTATCTATTATTAAAATTGTTATACCTTCTCTCGAAAAAATGCTCATATATTTCTTTAAAATCGACTAAATTCAACCAATTGCTTCCTGTATCAAGTGTTAGATAAAGGCGCCACAAAACTAGTCCACCTATCGAAGGAGACACAAAAAATTTGAGAACAATTTTCTTTATTTTTCAACATTATCTCCCTTTAGCTGTATACAATTTTTCCAGCGATATTCAATAACTTCCATACCCTGATTTGCCTCATTGTTGGCAAATATTTTACCACCGAAGCATTTTTCAAGTTTGCAGATAGAAAATAGTGCGAGACAGCAAAATCTGGCAAATAAGGATTGTGATAAAGCAACTCGAATTTTAATTCATTAATTTTTGGCTATCGCAATAGTGAATGTGTAAACTGAAGCATTATCTTGGTGAAACAACACTTTCTTTTTCGCCAAATTCAGTATTTTTCCTATAATTTCATCCCCTAAACGCTGCAATAAATTAGTATATTATTCGCCGTTGATGGTTTTTCCTTTTTGAAGATAATCTATGAAACTAACATCATGCGCATCCCAAAAAACAGACACCATGACTTGCCCGCAGATGGAACCGTCTGCGCCTTCTTTGGACGCGACTCTCCCATTCCAGCCCACTGCTTTGACTATTTATTTGTCTCAGATATGAAGTGGTGGGCCCATGTTTTATCCATGGTTATAAATTGATGCGAAAATTCGGAGTTTTGCTGTGAAACATCGGTACACGCTCTACTGAAAAATATTCAAGACGCTGTTTTTGCTCTATTAAAAGCGAACGCGGCAGCCATTTTGCCCACAGCTTTCTCATCTTCAAATCTTCGGTTAATATACGATGTGCTCGTATGGCACTTTTTGAAATTCCTATCATTTCAGCTAGCTTAGTCGACTGAAGGTGCCGACAATCACCCAATACCATTTTATGGATTTTTCTTAACCGTGTCTGGCGTGCACGCCTCAATTGGTCGACCACTACGGTGTTCGTCTTCACAGCTCATACGGCCTCGTTTAAACTCTGCTACCCAATATTCTACATTCGTAAACGAAGGATGAGAGTAAAATCTGGCTCGTCTTAATATTGGTAGAAATATTGAATTACATAACGGTGACCAATTTTTTCCATGTTTAAAAATTCACTAAAATCGTTTAATTTTGATGGCTCAAATAAAAATATTAAAAAATATGGCGCCTTAAGATATGTTTTATAGAATTACCACTTTTCCCCAAAATAATTGTTTTCAAACTACTGACACCATCTATACGTCAGGTCGGCTTGTTTTGGGACCGCCCTCGTATATTGGTGTTTCAGTCAAATTTGCATCACAGCTCAATGAGTAGTTGTGATTAATATTGTGATATTTGGTGTACAACATTTTTGCTGAGATTTTATAAAAAACATCATGGACCATCATGGATCATGGAATTAGGGTGCTGGGACTTGAAATTCTAAGAGAAGTAATGGAAAATGCTTTGAAAAAATAAGCCAAGAACCATCCAACAACTTAAGGCCAATATCCGAGGAGAAATGGGAGCGCTGGGACCTGAAATTCTAAGAAAAATTATGGGAAATGCTTTGGAAAGAGCATGTCAAGTAGAAGCAAACCAAGGACACCATTTGAAAGATATTGTCTTTAAAACATAAAGTGAACATATTTTCAAACTATATTCTAAAATTTAATAAATTCAAATGTTAAATAAAAGCAGAAAGAACAAAGTTATACATTAAATAAATCTTAACGTTACTTATGCGCCACCCTTTAGAAATGAAGATGCTCACCGTGCAAGTTGTGCTGCAAAAATGGCTGATTTTGAATCAGCAATTTTGCTCGTAATATTGCATTTTAATTGTTCTTCTTTGCATATTTTCTTAAGCTTCTTATTGATATCAATATTAACTATTGCAAAATTACTTAAAGCGCTATCTTTGACATTACTTGAGTTTATGTTTTCAGTAAGTAAGAAATTCATTTATATATATTCAAAATTAATTCATTATTAAATCTAAAACTGAATGTAAATTTGGAGTTTTATGTCGCATGCATGAAAGAGCTTGGAGGTTATTTACGGTCCATCATTTTCGAAACCAATTAGTTATATAAAATAAAATTGTATTTTCTATACAATAAAAAAAATAAATGAATTACATTGATTTAGAAAAAAGTTAATTGAATATCTTATTGTAACGCAATTGATGGGCTACCCTGTATAAGTTATTGTTGTTTAAAATTGTAGCTTTATAGTTCAAATGATTCTATCTTGTTTTAAACAGACAATCCAGTGGACAAATAGATAATCTCGATGTTTCAAAAGATTTTGACGAATTACGCATTATAGATGTATAAGCCCGCTTCAAATGATAGTCTAATTTCTTCAGAAGAACGGTAAGACTATTAATTTGTTTGCAAAAATATTAAGAAATAAGAAAAAAAAAAACGCCCAATACTAATTATTCTCCACTTCAACTATGCGAACTCGTACTGATCGGCTCAAACAAGTGAATTTTTAAGCATTTAAAAGCAGGGCAGATGAATCGATGTAAGGCTGGGAATGTAAAGTTAAATTTCAGCAGATGTAAATATTTCCAATGCGACTCCGGGTCAGACAAAAACTTGACATAATTTTCAAAATTTCATTAAATTAAAGGAAATATAATTTCGTATAACTGAAACTTATTTGGGCCTTAGTCAATTAAAATGCATTCAGGCAAATTGTTGTGAGAAACAATACAACCATTTTTAATTTTTATTTTTCTCAAATTAAATTTTTTTTTTAACATTACTAAATCTTCGCACTAAATGTGATGTATCCAGTTGCCCACTGTCACAATATCGCTTCTTATGCTATAGCATCTCAGTTTATAAACAAAAAAAAAACTGTGGCAGAAAATAATCATAGCCCGCAAATAACAACTTGTTGTTCATAAACAATGAACTTCCACTCTCCTTACACTTTGACTGACATAATTGGAAATTACCTTCATTTTATAAATATAAAACAAGAAAAAAAACTGTATATATATAATGCATAAAAACAGTAAATAGAAAAATATGAGTAGCAAATAATGGACACTTGACACGGCCCAGAACTACATCAAATGACGAACGTCGTAACCAAGCTGGGAATAGAAAGCCTCATGATGGAAACAAAAAGAGTTAAAAATAGACCACTCTAAATTGTTGTTTCAAATAAAAAAAAAAAAAAACAAACAAAATAGCAAAGCTTTTGTGTCAATAGGCAGCAAAACAAAAGGCAGAAGAAAATGCTGCCAAATTGCCGCTTAACAAAAGAGAGAGAAAAAGATAAAGGGGAAAAATGTGCAGCTATAAAATGCCGAAGGACAGCTTAATAAAGGCCAAGAGAGTGCAGCCTCGTTTAGCGACAAATTTTTTAAATTATTACAAACGCATCTTTCTTAAAACTTTAAACATTTTGCTAATTAATAACCTTCAATAATAATAAGTTAGAAACTTTAATGCGAAAAGCAACAAATATTTCTTAATTTTTCTTTGAGACAGAAATTCCTCACTTCTATTAATATTCCTGTGAATAAAATCCATGAAATTATTCTTTTGGCAAATTGTTTATCATATTTTGTTTTTTTTTCTTTTTTTTTTTTTTGTTTTTGTTTATAATAAGTGACGAAAAGCAGCCGCATCAGATAATATTATTTGGCTGACAAGATTTTCTTAAATTGAATTCCTTTGTTAACAAATTCAACTATTTGTATTTCGCTCAAAGTAACCGCACAATTCCAAACAACAATTGGCCATCGCCAATTGGCAAAAACTTGAGAACGTGGATACACCAGACTTCCGATAAATATTGCAAAGTGTAGCCCCACTAGAAAAGTTAAATTAAATTACCAAATAGAAGTCATTAATTGGATAAATAATTTAGCACCAAACAATTCACGTGAAGTGACATAAAACAAAGTTGTTGTCTTCGGTCTCTGAATAAGAATTTAAATGAATATATCAAATATTTATGAAATTTCTGTTGGCATTCAATTTTAAGGCACTCACAACAATTAAAAAACTTTCACAGGAGTCTGGTACCAGTTTATATTTTTGGAAAATTTTGTGTAGTCTCAACATCAAACAAACGTTTATTTATGTTGATAAATAAACGATGATTTCACAAAGAAATTTGTCGCTTTTACATTGCTTAGAAAACAATTATATGCAACGAAATACTAATATATAAATGAAATTTAAAAAAATTAACTCATACGAGAGCGGTTTCAAAACTGAACGACCTAAATAAGAAGGTTGCAAAAAGTTGGCAAATTTTCTTTACTTTTCAACATTACCTCCTTTTAGCTCGATATATTTTTTTCCATCTATACTCAATAGCTTCTATAGAGTGTTGATGATAAAAACTGTCAAACTCCTTTAAATAGGCCTCAAATGCAGACTCCACCTCCTAATTGTTGGCAAATCTTTAACCACCAAGACATTTTTTCAGGTTTCAAAATATCAAATAGTCTGAGAAAGCTAAATCTGGCGAATAAGGTGCATGATGAAGCAAATCGAGCTTTAATTCATAAATTTTGCCCATCGTAATAATGGATGTGTGAACTGGAGCATTGTCTTGATGAAACAACATTTTCTTTTTCGCCAAATTCGGCTTCTTTCATAATTTCATAACCTAAACGCTGCAATAAATTAGCAGGATAATAGCCGTTGATGGTTTTTTCTAAAAATAATCACATGTGCATCCCAAAAAACAGACGCCATGACCTTGATTTGCCTGCAGATGAAACCGTCTTCGCCTTCCTTGGACACGATTCTCTCATTTCCATTTTAGTCCACTGCTTTGACTGTTCTCTTCACTTCTTCTTCACTCCTTTGTTTGAGGTGTGAAATGCTGGACGCACAAGTTCGGCTTTATTGCAGTAAAACATCGCCAAACACTCTACAGAACTATCTTCACGAAGCTGTTTTTGCTCCATTGAAAGCAAGCGCGGCACCCATCTTGCGCTCGGCTTTCTTGTCTTCAAATCTTCGATCAGTATACGATGTATAGCACTTTTTTAAATGCCTATCATTTCAGCTAGCTCACGCACCTTTAGCCGACGATCATCCTCAATTGGTCGACCACTACGGTGCTCGTTTTGGAAGCTACTACCCAGTATTTTATACACGTACACGAAGGAACAAACTCCCCCTGAATAGAATCTACCTCGGCTTTAATATTGGTTGGACTGCTACCTTTCAAATGGAAATATCGAATTACATAACGGTGATCAATTTTTTCCATGTTTAAAAATTTGCTGAAATCGTTCACTTTTGACAGCTTAAATACAAATACTAAACAACGTGGCGCTTTAAAATCTAAAACATATGTTTTATAAGGTTGCCACCTTTCACCAAGATAATTTTTTCTCCAAGTTACTGTCACAACCTATGCGTAAGGTCGGCTAGTTTTGGAATTGTGTGATCGTTGGCTGAAGGTACGTGAGCTATTTGAAATAATTGAGCGAAAATTTGAAAATGAACAAGCTGTGGGCAAGATGGGTGCCGCGATTGCTTTCAATGGAGCAAACACAGCGTGCTGAAAATGTTTCGATAGAGTGTTTGGTGATGTTTCACTGTAATAAATCTGAATTTTTGCTACAATTTGTAAGCATGGATGATGCATGGGTTCACCATTTCGCACCTGAGACAAAGGAACAGTCCAAGCAGTAGACTGGAATGAAAGAATCGTGTCCAAGGAAGGGGAAGATAGTTTCACCTGCAGGCAGGGTCATGACGTCTGCTTTTTTTTCGATGTGCGTGGGATTATTTTTATTGATTATCCTCAGAAAGGAAAAACCATTAAGGGCGAACATTATGCTAATTTATTGCAGCTTTTATTTGGTGAAATTATGGAAAAATGACCGAATTTGGCCGAATTTGTCCAAATTTGTTTCATCAGGACAATGCTTCAGTTCAAACATCCACTATTGCGATTGCCAAAATTAATGACTTAAAGCTCGAAAAACTTCATCACTCACTTTTTTCGCCAGATTTAGCTCTCTCGGATTATTTTCTATTTTCAAACATGAAAAAATGGCTCCGTGATAAAAGACTTGCCAACAATGAAGAGGTGAAATCTGCGTGAAGTCTTGATTTCTATTTTTGAAGGAGTTTGACAGTGCTTACTATAAGCAGGGTATAGAAGCTATTTAGCTATCGAGCTGAAAGAAGATTATGTTGAACAATAAAGACAAATTTGCCCAACGTTTTTGTGTCTTTTTTGTTGGACCGGCTAAACTAGCCGCCCTCGTATATATCTCCTTGGACCAAAGTAAATTATCTGTGCAAAAAACTAATAAATAATTTTTTCCTTAATAAAATGACCATATGAATTTGATAGTAAATACAAGTTTAATAGAAAAAAACATCATCAGCGATATCCATCAGATTAATCTACAATGGCCAACATATGTATTTCTAAGACATGCTAAAATATTCAAGATTACCTCCATAAAAAGAAAAGAGCAAGAGAAGAAAAGATGCCTAATAAATATTATTAAATCATCAAAGTTCTTAGAAATCTAACTAGTCTTTTGTAAAAACATCCCCCTCCCCTGCAGACTACTTCCTTCCAAAGCAAACAAATTGCAAACGGCATTCAAAAAACCAACTTAGGATGACTCAGAACAAAAGCGACAAAAGAAACAAAAGCAAACAGAGTGGCAACAAAACAAAACAAACTAATAGCATATCTTACAAAACTGCAAAGAACATATTTTCAGGGTCCAATTATTGTTTTTATCCAAACGCCTTTGTCAGCTAATCTACGTTTCTTGACTACTCACCCATTTCGTTTAGTTTTATGCTGCGCACGATCTATTGATCCTTTGTATATGAAACAGTTATCCATGGGGTGCAATATTTCACGCTGCTTTTAATTGTACTAACAGTTACGACGTTACAGCTCCCACAATTTACACTTTGTCAGCGATTCAACAAACGCCTTAGAGGCGGACACGTTTTTAGCACTTACAATTTGTTGGACGTGATTATAGTAAATAATATTTGCTTTACATGTCGTCTGGCATTAAATATTATTATATGAAGCGATTTTTTGTATAAAAATTGAATTTTGTTCGCGTTTCACTTTCGCCTGTTACTTCCTTTGTGGCACCTTTATGTATATATAAGAGTTAAACCAAATTTCTAACACATTTTCTCAACACTTTATATAATTTCTATGGGAATGAGATGACATCGTTTTTATGTTTTGAATGTCTTCAGCGCTATTCAGTGACATTCAGTTATATTTCGACTTTCACTTTTTCCGTGTTCCACTTTCTTATTTTCTACTATTACGGCAAAGCAACTATTTCCTGTTGAAAAATGATTAAAGGACACATTAAAAGGATTCGTTTTTATTCGGATGGAAATCTAAGCATTATAATTATAATTTCATGCTAATATGGATCACAGGGAATGGGGGTGAAGGAAGAAGGAATAATGTGAAGCGAAAAACAGGGGAAAAAACTATACCTCTAGCATGAAACATAACAGCAGACAAGTGAAAGATTAAAAAATCCTACGAGGAAAATTAAAAAGAGTCTCAAAAGAGTCCCTCGCTACGTAATAGTTTCATATTTGTTAGCGGTTATGAAACCAGATCGTATGATTAATATTAATTAACGCTGTTATACCCGTACGTATGAGTGATTTCATATGAACTTGTAGTTTGTGTATTCGTATGCGATTACATAAGATTTGAGTTATATGTTTAACCCATTTTGTACGTTACTTTATATAATTTGCGCGGAAATGAGATGACACGATATAATTTACACGTTTTGAATGTTTTCAGCTTTCTTCAATGACATTTAGTTTAATTTGGACTTTCACTTGCTCTGTGTTCCACTTTCTAACTTTGTACAATTACGGCAACGCAAATATTTGCTGTTGAAATATGATTAAAAGACACATTAAGAGAATTTATTTTCATTTGGATGGAAATCTAAGCATTATAATTATAATGTAGATCACAGCAAAAGCGGGAAGGAAAAAAGGAAACGAAAAAAAAAAATTCTTCTACAAATAATATGAAGGAAGGGAGGGAGACAGATGAAAATTTCAAAAAATCATAGGAGGAAATTGAAGACATTTCAAAAGAACCAGAACTAGTCATAATATTAGACCGTATGATTAACATTAATTAGTGCAGTGCATGCATTACATCTTTCAAATGATAACGTTGGTACAGTTCAGAGATGATTTGACAGAAGAGTATTTGAATTTTAAACAATTTCCCTACTGAGTAAAGCTACAAAATATATGCCTTGTAAGTCACTGTACATATCTAGCCCCTGGTCCACAAACATATTGATTAAAATAATTGTAAAAGAATAACCGATAAGAAAAGGAAATAAATTTATAGCCATTTTCGTGACAAAAAAAATTTTAAAAAATTTTGACTCCAGGGACTGTAACTCGAATATAATGAAGCCAATAAAATTGTTTTGATTATAAACTAAAATTTCAGAAAATATCATAAACATGGTTCTTAATATTAATATTAATACCTATTTTGGCCCTTTACAGTATTGGTGGCATTCTCCTCCCACTCTATGTTCAATCCAGGGACGGAAAATAATTGTTATTTTTTTCCAGACGAAAAGGTTACGCGAAAATTCCCTTTATCTTTATTAGGGAATTTTTAACCATTATTGTGAGACATATATTATTTTGGTCACCGTAACCAATTCAAATGAGAAATATTTTTTTTTTGGTTATGAATAACTGTTATAGCAACCAAAAAGAATTTTTTGGTTAAC
>JAHXMU010000375.1:249424-281672 GCA_019455685.1 Philornis downsi | reverse complement strand
ACCAAAATAATATATATCTCACTATAATGGTTATTTTTAACCATTATTTAAATTCGTTAATGTTAATGGTTAAATAAGATTTTTTCATCATTTCTCTTATAACTGTTACGGTCCCTGGTTCAATCCTTTTAATGATTGACGCTGAAAACAGTTGTGATTGACCTGCATATATGTTCAAATTGCTGCTATACCCTTGAAACTTACTTAATTCTTAGTCAAAATCAAAATTTAATTCAAAATATGATGACATTTCCGCAAAAAGAATAAAATGATGTGTCTGTACATAGCTCGAGATTCACATGATGTGAATATGCTCCGATAACCGTGACTAGTTCATATAGGGTGATTTTTTTAAATTTACTGGTTGGTAATGGCGTCCAAACGTCATTTGTCAAAGTGAAAAGTGTACAGTATACTCTGCCATTTTAACATGGAATGACGAATGACCTACCACAACGTCTAATTTTTGGTGAATGGGTGAATGGACAAAAGCTTAATGAAAATCCGCTGTTTTATCGATAAATTTTGTTCAGCGATGAGGCTCATTTCATACGTAAACAAGCAAAACTGTCGCATCTGGAGTGATGAACAGCCACATGCCATACATGAATTACCGATGCATCCCGAATAAGCGACAGTCTGGTGTGGTTTATGGGCTGGTGGCATCATCGGTCGATTTTTCTTCACAGATGACCGTAAAAGAGATGTTACCGTCAACGGCGAACGATATTGAGCCATAATACATGATTTTTTTTTTTGCCCCAATTGTCTGAGTTGAACTTGGTTAACATGTGGTTCGATCAGGACGGTTGAACATGCCACGCTGCCCGTGAAATAATGGATATGTTGGGAGATGAATTTGGTAAGCAGCATATCTCTCGATTTGGCCCTGTGAGTTGACCCCCAAGATCTTGCGATTTAATGCCTCTTGATTATTTCTTGTGGGGTTATGTCAAGTCGCTAATCTATGTGGATAAGCCGAACACTATTGAAACCTTATAGGATAACATAACACACGTTATTCGTGGAATACAGGCCGAATTGCTCGATAAAATGACGAAAAATTGGACCTTCCGAATGGGCATTTCAAGACGGAGCCGCGGAAAACATTTATATGTTGTTACATACCGCTGTGCAAACAGTCAACCGAAGTAGTTGTATAAACAATCAGACGAATCTGCCGCTGTGTAAACAGTCAGCCAAGGTCGCTGCGTAAACTGTCAACCGAAGTCGCTATGTAATCAGTTAGATGTGAATGACGTTACACAGTCGTCAAAGTTTGCAGCCAGTCTGAACCTTGTGTGAACCAGCGATCACCCGCTGTGCCAAATGTATTGGGAATACCCTTTAACAAAAATATACAACCAACCGTACATGCAGATCTATGTGACCAAAGACTCTCAACATATATTGTTAAAATTTGCAATTATTATCTTTAAAAATTAAATGGCAAAGACCAATCTATCGATTTCAATAAAAAAATTTAATATATGATGCAAATTTGAGTGTTTTATTCAATTTTTAAAAAAACTAAGATCAAAAAATCACCCTATATAACCTGTTCCTGAAATCCATGAGGCATAGAAGTCATGAGGGATTTGTACCAAGTCGAACCAAGTTATTGTCTGACATTTGTGTCTGTCATCCATTGGGCCAGTAAATACAAAGCACTCTTGCCGTGCCCTGATGAAAACCTGAAATCCATAAGAGATTTGGTACAAAGTTGGTATCGGTGGCTGATACTTTTATCTGTAATTAAATAATGCCAATGGCCACAACGCTGCCCTATCGTATCACGATGAGAATTTATGCCAAGCATTGTTGCTTAATACCAATACCAGTAATTGAATTAGGGCACCATTGCCAAATTTAGGTGGATATCTTGACCGAAGCGAAGTGAGTTAAGAGTTTATGCCAAGTAGATGATATTGCCTAATAATAATTAGGGCAATATTCCACAACCGTGACTAAATTTATCATTATCCGAGATTTTAACTGAAGCGAAGTGAGTGCAGGTATTTGTTTCAAGTAGATATTATTGGTATAATATTATATATTAGATGTTATACAAAATAGCAGCAATTAAGTTATTGCAGGTTCTACAATCGTGCCCAAATTTCTTAACATCCGAGATATTGTTTAAAGCGAAGTGAGTTGAGAATTTTGCCAAGTAGATGTTATTGCCTGATACCAGCGACAGTAATTAAATTAGGCCAATATCTACAACCGCGATCTAACTTATCAACATATCAGATGTTGACCGAAGCGAACTAAGTTGCCGATTAGCTTTAAATCGAAGAGATCCGTTCATCTACCATCCCTATCGTTAGCTATAAATCAGCCGCATCAAAAGCTAAACAAACCGCTTATATGCCATTGAACAGCTTATCCTATCTGTTATTCCAGTAAATTCTTATTTAGTCGAACATCAATAAAGCAGTTGTGATTGTGGCTTAAATCAGGGAAAATCTACTGTGTTATTATTTCGTAAAGTCTTGTGGGTTCTTATGAGCAATCTGGAGGCGATTAAACCTACCTCAGCCAAAAACAAAACTACGTTACAATAAGTCAAAATCTGAGTCACGAGTTGCAATTTTTAAGTCAATTTCAATCAAAAAAAAAACTCTATCACCTTTCTCGTGTGGGTAGGCGAGTGTTTCCTAGGATGCTTTGTACCGCTTACCCCTAAAACGCAAGCCTCTCTACCCGATCCTGTAATTAAGCAGGCAAAGGGTATGATGCTTGCGTACAATAACAAAGTAGTGTGGCCTTGTGACAGGCGCCCTAGGAACAGATGGATTATGTCTTGGGATTTACCTATAATATGACATCAAATTGATCTTGGAACTCGTTTTCGAAAACCAAGTAAAGGGGAGAGTCATAGTTAAACAAGACACATCCTGGCAACAGGTGCGGTTATAGAGAAGCCGTCGGGAGATATCAAAAGATATATCTTTTCCGTTTTAATAGTTGTACGACCAGAGATATTTGGTTAATAGACTATGATTGGAGCATGGTGTGCTTTGCTGTGTTGATATTCTCTCCTCGGACATTGAAAATCTATGCCGTAGATTATGGATTACCAGTTCCATGCGAGGTATGATAAAGCAAAACTGGAGTAGCACGGGTGACCAGGGGCCCAAGGAACATTGTTCCTTCCTGGTCAATGGTGTTGGACCCCTAGTGGGAGCATCGTGCTGGTTGTGGTTGCCCCAACAAGTGTTTTCAGTGGTTTTGCGTTGCTTCAGGTTGCGTTGGTGAAGAAAGGCATTAGCTTGGAAAACACTGTTCATGTCTATCCGAGGTCTTCCTAGATTATCTCACCTCCTACCCGGGAGGTAGCTCACTTCATACCAAGTGACTACAAAGGTACTTTGGCCGAGTGAGGGAGTGGGACCTGAGGAAGCTTTTCCAAGGGATCTACTTCCAATCTCTGGTAGTTTGAATAATCCTTCGGGATTAGTTTGAGTAGCCCAAAGAGGCGCTTGCTGTCGCTAGAAGAAAGAAAGAACATATAACCAAGAAAAGAATAATAGAAAACAGCACCTGTGTGATGGCACACAATGGGTAAGGCTATTAAAGCGAGACTCACGTAAAATCTACGCATTTGATCACCTTTTTCGTTTCTCCCTCACATGGAAAACTTATATTTCAGGTAATCAGTTTAGTCACTTAAACCAACGAACAAACATACGAACCACATATTATATAATATTAATAGCTATAATATTCAATATTATTATAAAACGTTTACGATAACATCGAATAAGATTATGACTTAACTCAAAAAAAATCCTTTCAGTGTGATTGCTTTGTGCCATATGAAATGAACTCCATGCATAAGAAATCTAATCAATTTGTTGAATTGACAAAAGTAAAATACAATTGTTTACTTTAAGCTAAACATTTGAAGTTTCCGGTAGTTTTCCTCCGCCCATAGGAAAATAGTTCATTAAAATGTAGTCTGTTAGCATTTAATTAACAATTACTTTCATTTTTTCTTATGCTCAGTTCATAAATATTAATGTCAACTGGTTTTAAATCCAATTTAAGAGTGAAAAGAATTTAACATCACTCGTTTCGCATCGCCCCCAATTTTACTTTTTACAATGACATTTTTAATTTACCGCTGCTTGCCTGCAATCTGTTACCAATCTCTTTGTTTTCCATTTCAAATGACCACTTATCTAGAAAGAAACTAAAGTGCAGAGCATCAAGGACATTCAGGACCACTCTGAATACCAACTTTATGATGGCAAAATTTTAATTTCCCCCGTCCCCCCAAAAAACTACAGAGTCCAAACTTCTGATAGTAAAACAGTTTTTGGGTCATTTAGTAGATGGCGATGGTACTCGTATACATTTCACTATTAACCTTTACCATCAGTTTTCCCAGATATTTCCAAATGGCCTCATTTGTCGTTGTCACCATATGGGCGTAGTGGTAGTTTTTCGCAAACAAAAAAAAAAACAAAAACAAATAAGAGTTGAACAAAAAGTGAAAGTTGTTAGGACAAACTTAAAATTGTGCTAATTATCATGTGGATACCCTATAATCTGACGATAGATATACATAGAGGGATATACATTGGGATATTAAAAGGAACTTTCGCCAAAATAAGAAGTTTTCGGTTGCTGGTAGGTATTCTAAAGCAGGTAGGGAATTAATGCAGAATTGAAAAATATTAAAGTATATAAATTGCTTATTGCAGTATCCGCTTCTAATCTATACATTTTTTAAAAAAAATGTATAGAGAATTGATTATTATGATAGCCCTTTTGAAGTGATTGCCAAAAATGTTTTTTTCCCCTACTTGACACAACTATCCTCTATACCAAACCTAGCTTTGAGGGCGATATATTATTCAGTTTGTTTACTGTGCTCCATTTTTTCAATTTGTCTCAATCATGTTTTGCGATTTCTACAATGGATAAATATATCGAACAAAGAATTTGTTTCAAATTTTGAATTATAAGTGAAACTTTGTATGTCAAACCGTTGAAAAATTTCTCCGATAAAATGAAGGAAATGGTGACTGAAAATCCTCATTTAAGTTTGATAGGGATGGCCGCTGAACCTTCTGTATGTCACGGATCAATTTGCACCATTTTACACGATTGTAGGAAAATGAAACGCGTCGCCCCTCGTCTTGTTCCGATAAGTCTAAATTTTCTTCAACATCATTGGAGACGTATTGAATAAATGAATCTACATTTATATAACAATCAACTACATATTCAGAAAGGTGACTTCCAACTGAATCAAAATCAAAACAACGTCAAAGTCGATTAAAAGTCAAAGTATTGTTTTCTGTTTTCTGGCCAAAACTCAACAAACGTTATCGAGTAACCACATATCCACTTAATATGACAGCGGCTGACTTTTTTCTCTTTCCACAACTGAAATTGGCACATCGAGATACAATGATTCGAAAGGGACTGGCTCTGAAGGCGTTGCCACAAATTTGAATATTTTGTTTTTTTTTTTTTTGATCAATTCCCCGTATTTTTTTAACAAATGTACATTCCGTTTTCAAATATTTGATTATGCCCGCTATTTTTAATTTATATATGAACATTATAATGAGCATTATGTCTAAGATCCTTTCAAGTTTCTTATACGAGAGACTAAAGGTTCTTCTATCTGGTGTGATTGGACGTTACCAATACGAATTTTGATCAGGTTAACCGACAACTAAGCAAAATTTCAGAAGGCAACAAAACCCGAGAGAGGGCACAAGAAAAACAGATTGCAACATATTACCATTTCGTTGACTATAAAGCTCTTTTCAAAAATTTAATACGACAATAATAGTTAGCAGCTTGAGTTTGCTATTTCTACGAATTTGTACGTTCTTACTGAACCATATTTTAAAATGTGAAATCTTCTGTTAGAGTTGGCAAATACATTACTACGCCACTTTTCACTAAATAAGGCTTTGTATAGAACAATAGTCTATCATACAATTTACTCAACACACTTTTGCAGAAGTTGCTACAAGAGAATACTCGGCACTTTGCAACCGAGTTAGTAAAAAAGCCCCCTATCGACGAACAAAAGAACCAAATTCAACAGGCACTTGTTATACATAGTGCGCAATTCTGTGTTATAACACAGGTGGATGGATTTGTATTGAGAACCGTCGAGAGCAAAAAATTCTGCGTAAAATAAATGCACGGGATTGTACCAACATCGAAATTGTACATAACGGGTTATCCATTCAATGGTTTCAAAACCGCCGACCGGGCAAGACTGTCAGCTGTTAAATACCTGTCATCTGAAGTGTTATTTATTTAGTGAAAGGTTTGCCATACGAATATGAATCGCTTAAGAACCGAAGAACGCTTAAAAATAGTTAAAACAAAAGTGGTGATTCAAACGTGGGCACTTTTCTTTCATTATAGGCAGGAAACTGGCAATATCAAAAATAAATTTGAAGAGACTGGAGGCGTTACAGATGTGGTCAAGCCTGTTCATCATCGCAATATACTCAATGCCGAAAATATCGCTTCTGTTAGTGAAAATATGACGGATAATACGAGGGCGGTCCCAAAACTAACCAACTTGGGATATAGATGGTGGCAGTAGTCTGAAAAAAATTATTTTGATAGAAATTGACAATCTTATAAAACACGTTGTTTACTATTTTTATTTGATCTATCAAAAGTAAACGATCTCAGTGAATTTGTGAAGATGGGAAAAATTGGTCACTGTTATTAATTCAATATTTCCATTTGAAAGGTCTCAGTCCAACCAATATAAAAGCCGTACTAGATTTTGTTTCTGTGAGGGTCGACTCTTTCGTTTTCGACTATAAAATATTGGATAGCAGAGTTTAAACGAGGCCGTACGAGCTGTCAAGACGAACACCATAGTAATCGAGCAATTGAGGGATCCCCGCCTGACACGGTTAAGAAAATCCACAAAATAGTATTGGATGATCGTCGGGTGCGAGAGCTAGCTAAAATGATAAGCATTTCAAAATGTGCTAGACATCGAGTATTGACCGAAGATTTAAATATTAGAAAGCTGTACGCAAGATGGGTGCCGCGCTTGCTTTTAATAGAGAAAAGACAGCGTCATGAAGATGTTTCAGTAGAGTGTGTGGCGATGTTTCACCGCAATAAAGCCGAATTTTCGCGTCGATTTATAATCATATTGGAAATATACCAAAATGCATAAATTTTACTCAACTTTATTTCAAAGCGAAAATTTGCTTTATATTAAATTGTCATATTTTGTGTTGTGAGAATTATTTCTGGGTCTATTAAATTTTAGTTCTTACTTTATGTCATTTGCGTATAAGCAAAGCACAAGCAAGAATACATGATAATAAAATAGTCAAACACGGGATTCAACTGATAAGATAGCGGTTCAATTTTGTCATGATTTTGACATTAACTTGTCATTGAATGGAATGAGTTTATTCATACTTTAATATCTATCCTTTCATTCAAATGAGTGTTCAGAACTAAGATTTTAAATCATTGATTGCAAAAGTTATTACAAATGACTCCTCTAATTTGTAATTTTTCTGAACGTACAAGAAATATGTCAGGATTGGTAATAATTTCCCATATTTTTTAGTTCCTAAACAATTGCTGTTATTTTGATCACAATAAGGAAATTTGTTTCAAACGATTACAACGGAAACACAAAAATTTCTGATTTTTGTTATACTCTGTGTCATTTTATTTCCTACAATAAAATCTTTACAAATTTCCAAGAAAAGATTTAATAACAATTCCTAAATTACAGTAAAATAACATTTTTTTAATTTCCTTTAGAAATAATTCTTGGAAGATAAATAACTTCGAGTTTTAAAAACTATTCACAGTGAGTTCTATTGATTGATTACATTGTGAATGACGAATATTAAATTTCTTGGGAAAACCTTCAATTTCATTCAGCTGGGTGAATTAAAATTGTATTCATCTTAATTTGGGTGATGATATTTATTTTTTACAATCAAAAGCATACGTGAAGCCCACATATTGGCTTTTCTTTATTATTTTTTCTTAAATTATTGGGAAATTCATGCTTTGCATCTTTTATGAACTTCTTGTGCGCGGTCCAAAACGAATTCGCTGGAAACTAAACAAAACCTTTAATACAAATGAGCTTTCTTTGAAACTTTCCTGGAAACAATCCTAGTCAAAGGCAGTCATAATGAAGTCAACGGGACTGGAGATTTTAGTTCACTAAAAGCAAAGTTCGTTATAGCCGTTGCAAAATTTTTCAGATAGTCAATAAACATTTCTAAAGTAATCTAACAAACCGAACGTGGTGAGCAAATAAGTAACAAACAAAAATATCGCATTTCAAAAAAAAGGCAGTTGTTACATCTTAGATCAAAACAATTTGCTGTAATTACATAGTAGACACAAAAAAAAACAAAACTTTTCAATTGGGGGTCATATTGTGATGTTAAAATACAGTGTCCAAAATGTTCACCCAATAGTTATGGGTCTGAAGATTTGGCTCAATTTCATTGTATACAATTTAATTGCGGAAAATCAATAAATACTTTTAAAAGTGTTTCATCCTTTTCCATTGCCAAAGTACCCGAAGCTGACATATTTTACGTTTTACTTGTTCTGAACGAAATTCTAAAAGTATTTTTTATTTAAGTGTTCTCTTCAGGTACCTTTTCCGAAGCTCAGATTTGTTTTGCTTTTGGCATTGTGAGCTTATTTCAAATACATTAGCAATTTGTTTCTGATTTATATTCGAAATACTTCATACTTTGATTCCTATTTTTACAAGAAATGAAATTAGAAACTTACATTGATTCTGTTTCTTTACCAAAACATAATTAAACAGATATTTTGACTGGTGAACAACCTACAACAAAAATATAGTTTCATGTAATTTCATTTCATAATTTGTAGTATCAGACCTGAAACCAAGTGTAGTTTCATTTCTTGGCGGAGAAAGAGACCTGACGCCAAATTTTGAAAGGTAAGAATGCTTTAATTAAATTGAAAATATAAAAGCATAGAAAGAAATAAATGATAAAATAAATAAAAAAAATTGCTTCAAAGAGTTTAATTTCCGAATTTACAACATCAGGCTCTCAGAAATGTTCACAGGTATTCAAAATATTTTATACAGGGTGTTCGTCGGGAAAGTATACTACCTTCTTTTGTTGCCATTTTGTTAAACATTAGTCTTCACAGTTCATATTTGGCAGTCGTGAAATAGAGACGTTGCAAATTTATTATAGAAAAATATTTGATAAACCAACGTGTTTTAATCGTTAAAACATTTTATCAAAATCAATCATCGATTACTATGACGATGAGAAAGTTACGTGAAATTTTTGGGAGAAACAACGTGCCAACAAGACGCACTATTTACCGTGTAGTGAATGATTTCGAACAAAGAGGGTCTGTAACTGGTAGGGCCAAGCATGGATCACAATGTACTACAAGATCGGCTGAGAGCATTATTGCTGCTCAAGAAAGATTTCAAAACAATCCACCAACCTCAATTCGACGCCGTGCTCAGGAGCTTGGTCTTCAAAGAACAACTTTGGCCGCAACGATTTTGCACAAGGATTTGCATTTGTTTTCATTTAAGATTCAGTTGACACAAGAGTTTTTTCCACAAGACCATTTACGCCGTCGTACATATGACGATAGGATGTTACAGCTCGCCCATGGCAACCCCGATTTTCATTAAAAAGTCATAATGAGTGACGAAGTACATTTTCATTTGAATGGCTGTGTGAATAAACAGAATAGTCGGTTCTGGGCAATGGAAACCCCTTAAAGTATGCATCAGTCACCTTTCCATCCATTAAAAGTGACAGTCAGCTGTGCGGTTTGGTCAGGAGGAATCATTGGACCTAACTTCTCTGAAACTGAAAACAGCGTAACGGAAACTGTCAACGGGAAGCGATATCGTGATATGATTAAAAGCTTTTTAACGCCACAACTGCATGCTTCGGGCTTGATTATCATGTGGTATCAACAAGACGGTGTCACATCGCATACAGCCAGGATTACAATGGAATTACTGCGAGCCCTCTTTCCACAACAAGTTATTTCAAGAAATGGTGATGTTGATTGGCCTCCACGGTCGCCTGATTTGACGGCTCCGGACTTTTTTTGTGGGGATATCTGCGTGAAATGTGTGAGAATGTAATGAGAAATGTACTCAAAAGGGCTCGCATTTGTGAGGCTAACAGAGGCGAACATTTATCTAATATTGTATTCCGTACATAATTGCCGACATTAAATAAAACATTTATCAGTATAAGATCCATTCTCTTTCATTTAATCAAAAATTATAAACAAATAAAGTAGTATACCTTCCCGACGGACACCCTGTAGTTTAATTTCCAAATTTACTATACCGTGCTCTCAGAAATGTGTAAATATTTAAAATATTTTATAATTTATATTTTTATTTTTTTTTTTTTTTTGTAATTGAAAAATTTCAAATGAAATACAAACAAAACACTTTATAATCTGAACCTGAATCAAAATTGTTTCTAATTTCGTTTCTAGTCAATTCGTTTTATTCGAAAACAGAAACTAAATTCAATAAAATTTTGATCCAGTTATAGGGAGCTGAATAAATATTTAGTACATAGGTATTTCTGATTTAGATTCCAAAAACTACTTTCAGATTTAATTTCTTTTTAGTGACGGTTCCTGTTGCTCTCCTTTCGTTTTTCATTTCAGACAGCTGTTATCTAGAGGGTTAAAGTCGTGATGAAAATATTCATTGCAAAATATATAACATTTGGTTCGTTATGAAAACGTGGAAAATTGTACCAAAATTTGTTCATAAGCTAAGTTCTATGATCTTTTCGCGAGAAAAAAATTTCACGAGACATTGTTTGCTAATTAAAAAAACATTTAACGGCATTGTCAACTTTTCCTATGTTGATTGCCAACACTGAGAACGGAACAGTTGATGTATTTACGTCATAATATGTTTGATAATATATTTGGAGAATTGTTTAATTGTGTCTTTCTTTATTACTATTTCATTTTCAAGTTTACAAGTGCATTACCGAACATATTGCAACGTAAAGATGTATATTATTCTGACATCAGTGTTGTAAATCAACAAAAAAGAGATTGGCGTTGCCACATAATAAAAATGTTTACCATGACATACTACTGTGTTGTGGAAAAATGTAGCTTCAACTTCTACGAAAATTTCTTTTATATGGAATTTCACCGCGAAAACTCAATGTAATTCCAACTTATAGGGATTAAAAAAGGATTTGTTTATAAAGCATGTTTATTTAAATACATTCACTATACTCGTAAATGCAGTTATCTCAACGAAGGGTTGATGCAGTCAGTGGAATCCCCACAGCGTGGCAGTAACATCAGCATCAAGAAAATATAAAAATTCAAATTATATTTAACAATTATAATACAAACACTTTCTTCATTGTCGAGTCAAATGCACTTTTTACCCAACGCACTTATATACAACACACTCATTATAGAGTGCCGAGGTGTCCTTAGAAACCAACTCTACTTATTGGCACGGCAAAACAAAAACTACTCGTATCAACTTTAACAACAGCAACATCTGCATATCATTTTAGTAGAGATAACATTTCAACTATAATAATTAAAATTTCCTTTTTTTGTGGACATAGAATAATGAAAATATGTTAAAATTGGTACCAGATTGTTGAAAATAATAATCCCCTAATGTAGCAACAAATTACCAAAATAAATTAAGAAAATTTTCCATAAACTTTATGAAATTGGGTAAAATATAAAGTGTAAATTTTGGAAGCCAAAATCACCAAATAGTAAAAACAGCATGATTAATAGTTTAGCAGTAATTGTGTTTATATAAATATTATGTATTTGATGTCCTTTGAGTCTTTACAAGTAGTTATCGTAGAGCTGTGCATTTTCTAAAGGATGATCCAGCCATTACTGTGTATTTTTTTAATGTTATACCTGCAATATTTTCTTTCGGTTGCTCATGAAAAGGAACATTTCTTTAAAACATTGTTTGGCAAATCACGAGTATACAGAAATTTATTGGAATTTATAAGAAAAATGATAAATCTATTCGTAGAAAATTCCACATGTTCCTTTTTTTAAGAATGAATCTTGATTTAGATTAAAAAGTTTCGTAAATAAGCAGAATTGTTGCTATTGGAGTGAAGGAAATCCAAATAATGTTTGCTGAACACAGTTAATCCCTATAACGAATTAAATGAATTAAAATGAATGATGAATTGAAATGAAAAAAGAATTATATTGAACTATATCGAACTAGCTGACCCGGCAAACGTTGTTTTGCCTTCAATTTTTATTTTCACTGAAAGTCTGGTTCCGTTGCAAAGTCTCGGCTGATTGATATTTTGGAGAAGAATGATAGGTACACTGAACCGACATATCAAATATTGTTCAAATACCGTTAACCGCAGCTAAAAATATTTTTTTTTTATTTTTGATAGCTGACCCAACAGACGTTGTCCTGTCCCAATAAAAAAAAAATTATGTTTGTTTAGTAAATTTGTGAAAAGCTGTTGCAAATGTGTAAAAATTGTTAAAAAAGGGGAAATGCGTTTTTTTGAATGTTAATTTAATATAGATAATAATAAATAATATAATAATTTATAATAGAATTTTGGCATTACCTAATTAACAAACACTTTGATGATTCCAAAACTCACATATTGGTGCTGTTTATCATATCAAAGAAATTTCACACACAGAATTTTGGTATTATAACAGATGGCGTTAGAGTTAGTTTCAAGAACTGCAAACTGTTATAATACAAAACTTGTTCAATACCATAACTATTTTTTTTACCTAAAAACCGGATTCGTGATAATGGATTTTTAATTTTTGGTTTGTATGGGAGGTACCACGCCCTTTTGTCCAATCCCACCCATATATGTAGCAGCACTTTAAATATGTACTCCAAACCGACGTACCAAATTTTGGTCAAATACCGTTAGCAGGAGCATAGATAATGGATTTTTAATTTGTGGTTAGGTACCACGTGGGAGGTACCACGCCCCTTTGTCCAATCCCACCCACATTTGTAGCAGCACTGGAAACATTTACTACAAACATTTAAAAAAATAATTAGCCAAATCGGTGTAACCGTTTTACAATTTTAGATAAATCGAAAAAAGTGGGCGTAAAAGTGGGCGTGGTAAATTGTTCTTTCCATAAAAACCTAAGTTGTATTACAACGAACATTAAAAAAAAATTATTCAATTCGGTCCAGCCGTTCTCAACTGATGTCCTTATCAACGAACGGCATTTGATTTTTATTTATATAGATTAATGGATTATCCATATGGTGGTTTCAAAGCCACCGGTCTGGCAATGCTGTCAGCTGTTAAATACCTGGCATTTGAAATGTTATTTATTTAGTAAAAGGTTTTCCATTCATGAATATGGATCGTTTAATAACCGAAGAAAGCATAAAAATAGTTAAAACTCACTACAAAAGTGGTGATTCAAAGTGGTCACTTTTCGTCCACAATGGGCTGATTATGGTCATCATAATCGACAATACAAATCATCATAATCGACAAAATTATAAAGAAATTTAAAAAGACTGGAAGCGTTAAAAATGTGGTCACAACTGTGCATCATCGCAATGTACCCACTGCCGAAAATATCGAATTTGTCGGGTCCACGTTCTCAGCTATTGGGCCTATCTTACGATGCATTTGGATATGCACATCCATTCATATAAAGTCCAACTCACGCAATAATTAAAATTGACTGACCCTTTACAATACCATGGATATGCTGATTGGATGCTACAACAACAGGTTTTAAGTGCTAATTTTTCGAACAAAAATTTTCTTCAGCGGTGAAGCTCATTTCTCACTCAGTGGTTATTCAACAAGCAAAATTGTCGCTTATGAGGCTCGCAGAACCCAGAAGTGATTGTGGAAAAAACATTGCATTCGGAAAAAGTGACTGCTCGGTGCACATTGTGATCTGGATGTGTCATTGGGCTGTATTTCTTGTTTCTTTTTTTTTTTTTTTTTTTTTGAAAAAGATGCTGGAGGAACCGCCTCCGCCAATTCAGGGCTCTATAACTGACTTTTTTTGGCCTAAAATTGAAGATTATGAGCTGGACGATATGTGGTTTCAACAAGGCGGTGCCACGAGCCTCACAACGTAACCGATTTTGGCTTTATTGCATGAAAAGTTTCCAGAAAGCGCAATTTCCCATTTTGGCGATGTCTGTTAACGACAAAGATCATGCGATTAGACGCCGTTAGACTTTTTTGTAAGGCTCCGTCAAATACCATGTTTAAGTGGATAATTCCCAAAAGTGGGAGCATTTGAAAACCAACATTCGTCAAGTTATCGCCAAGATATCGCCCGAAATGTGCAAAAAAGTGATCGAAAACTACCTCAAAAGGATTCACTGCTGCAACCAACCCAGAGACGGTCATTTAAATGACATTTGTATTTTGTACATAACGGCCAGCAAGGTCCAAACATTATAATGAAATAAAAGTTTCATCGAAATCATAACTTTATGTGGGTTTTATTTCACTTTACTTTTGAAACCGAAAAACGTATAATCCGTTATAAAACTTTTCAAAAGTTTTATTTATCTCGGAATTTTTAAAGTTTCTCACAAAATTTCTTTTTGTACAATTTCTCTTTTCTTTTCCTTTAAAAAAAAAATTCTGCCTTTAAACTTTAGGGTGGCTCAAACTGAATGTAAATCACACTTTGAACAATTCCAACAAAACCGGGCACTTAATATAATACCAGGATACCAGATTTAATTAAAATATAATAAATCTTTCAATCTTCCAAAGCCGAAAATTTATTCAAATTTAGTGGGTCAATTTTTAACCAAAAAAATATCACTGAGATGGAAATGTATTTTAATATACAGGGTGGGGTAGCAATTATGGTACAATAAGAAATTCAAATAACTTTTTGTTTTAATCAATGTATTTCATTTATTTTCTTTTCTACTCTATAGGAAATTCAATTTTATTTTATATAATTAATTTATTTTGAATATGATAGACCGTAAATGACCTTCATGCTCATTCATGCATATGGTTTGAAGTTAGGATTGCCCCAATTATTGAAAACTTCTTCAACGTCTTTAAATAGCGATCCCCATTGACAGTTCACAGTGGCACGATTCGTGCGCCACCCTATACTTTACAAAATTGTCAGAGAATTATTTTTGATTTCTATTTAAAAAAAAAAAACAAAACAATAAAAATATTTTATATATATTAGTATTATATATTATATAAACTATTAGTGATTTTTATTTCTAAACTCAAAAATAAAAATTAATATCGATTACTATTTTTAGAGCAAAATTGACTTGTATTTTTAAAAATAGGCCTTAAAATTGCAATCCCAAAAAAAATTATTTTAATTAAATTAAATTAACTTACATTATATGTAAAAAAATAAAATTAATAACAAAATTATCTTCTTACACAGAGCTACACTTTTTTATACAACAAATTGACTCCATTAAGTTAGACATTTTTTCCCCTGCAATTATATTTGTATTTGTTTCTAAACATAATAATAAATATTTTGTTCCATAAGAAAACAAGAAAAAGAAACTAAGAAAAAATTCAAAGCAAAAAAAAATTAAACCCAATCATGACTTTCATTTTTTTATTAAAAAAAATAAAAATCAAAATTTACAAAATGTTAAAATTTGCTTAAACAAATCTAAGAGTCGTGACAATATGGTCCATTCTCATTTCCGAGTACTTCCGAATCAGTCCAAAATTAACTAAATTTAGTGCAATCATATAGCAGATATGAACCTAAACTAAAACACCTGGGTTAAATCGATAATTTGAACTGAAACTACCAAAAGAGACAAACGGGGGTTTAACGTAAGTTTCATCATGAAGGCCTTACCCACGGTGTGCGACCCACTGGGCATATTACAATGCGATTGCCAACACCCTCCAGGGAAAGCCAAGTGAAACTTGGACTTTCTGGGAAAAGAGGCTGACAATTTTGGTGGTACCGCAATTGTCAGCCCATTCTTCCAGCCAGGAGATACCAAATTTATTATTCAAGTATGAAGCATAATCCACATTGGCGGAAGTGAGGCCTATCTTACCACCTCGACAACTCTATGGGTCTGTAGTACCCGGTTGCAATGCAACTCCACATTAGAGCACAAAGTCTCTACCAGCGATTTTTGTATCAACCATAACCCGCATGGTGCTCCCACTAGGGGTCCTACACTAAATGATTAGGCGGGAACTCAGTTCCGGGGCCTCTTAATAAAAGGCATGATTAGCAGGTGGATTTTCTCAAATTTTACTAATAATTATAGAGCAGAACAATGGACAAAAATTAAGGCGGCTACAGCCTACGTATTAGGAGTTACAAAGATAAAGTTGAATTTTGGGAAATCGGCCAATTTGTATGGTAGGCATCAAACAACACATGACGTTACTGTCCATTTTCACTAGCATTGTTGTACAATTCTCAGCAAGCCGTTAACGTACACCAAATTTGACAGAATGTAGTGTAATCGAGTATAAGATATAAACTAGTGAATATTTCAATTAAGTTCAATCATTCGTATGCATGCATCAGAAGGAGTGCGATTAGCCGATTGATTTTTTCATATTGCATTAAGAGTTGTGGATTAAAACACAGGGTATCCATCGAGAAGGTATACTACTTTGTTTTGTCGTCAATTTGGTAAACATTAGTCTTGACAGTTCATATTTGTCGTCGTAAAGTAGAAACGTGGCGAATTTATTATGGAAAAATATTCGATAAACCAACGTGTTTCAATCGTTAAAACATTTTATCAAAATCAATCATCGATTACTGTGACGTTGAGAAAGTTACGTGAAACTTTTGGAAAAAACAACGTGCCAGCCAATAAGACGCACTGTTTATCGTGCAGTGAATGATTTCGAAGAAAGAGCGTCTGTAGCTGATAGGGCCAAGCATGGACCACAACGTACTGCAAGATCGGCTGAAAACATTACTGTTGCTCAAGAAAGTGTTCAAAATAATCCATCAACCTCAATTTGACGCCGTGCTCAGGAGCTTGGTCTTCAAAGGATAACTTTGGCCACTATTTTGCACAAGGATTTGCATTTGTTTCCATTTAAGATTCAGTTGGCACAAGAGTTTCTCCCGCAAGACCATTTACGATGCCGTACATATGCCAATAGGATGTTACAGCTCGCCCATGACAACCCCGATTTTCATGAAAAAATCATAATAAGGGACGAGGCACATTTTCATTTGAATGGATATGTGAGTAAACAGAATAGTCGGTTCTGGGCAATGTAAAACCCTTAAAGTATGCATCAGTCACCTTTCCATCCATTAAAAGTAACAGTCTGGTGTGCAATTTGGTCAGGAGGAATCATTGGACGTTACTTCTTTGAAACTGAAAACGGCGTAATAGTAACTGTCAATGGGGAGCGATATCGTGATATGATTCAAAACTTTTTAACGCCACAACTGCATGCTTTAGGCTTGATTAACATGTGGTATCAACAAGATGGTACCACATCGCATACAGCTAGGATTACAATGCAATTACTGCGAGACCTCTTTCCACAACAAGTTATTTCAAGAAATGGTGATGTTGATTGGCCTTCACTGTCGCCTGATTTCAATGCTCCGCACTTCTTTTTGTAGTGATATCTGAAAAGCAAGGTTTATACAAACAAACCAGAAACGCTTGAGCAACTCAAATAAACTATTCGTGATGAAATTAATGGAATACCGCGTGAAATGTGTGGGAATGTAATGAAAAATGTGCTCCAAAGGGCTCGCATATGTGAGGCTAACAGAGGCGGACATTTATCGGATATTGTATTCCATACATAATTAAACATTTATCAATATAAGATCCATTCTCTTTCATTTAATCAAAAATTATAACCAAACAAAGTAATATACCTTCCCGACGGACACCCTGTATTATTTTATGAACCATAACTCCAGCCGTTTGCTTTCGGATGTATAGTTTTAGGCGTTGATTGATGCCAATGATATTCTCAAAATGTTTTGTTTTCATAGTGACCATATTAGTGATAATTCTTTTTTAATTAATATAATAAACATCAACGGAAAAGTATTAAATATAATTTGTATAACATCAATGACGACACTTATGGTCCTTGATCTCTGCATTTACCTTATTGAAATGAAAATGAAAATGTCATTAAGAACAACATTAATATGAAATACTAACTATCATGGTTTCTATTTCTACTTGGTTTACGCGATTTTTGGTTCAGTTCGTAATTTTTTTGTACGAGGATGGCCCCAAAACTTGCCGACCTGTCATATAGAATTTTTATAAAATAAAGTTATAAAATTTTTTTATTGAAATTTTTTTTTTATTATAAATTTTTTTTAATGAAAAGTGGCAATCTTATGAAACATATATTTTAAGTTTCAAGGCGCCACGTTTGCTTACTATTTTTGTTTGAGCCATTAAAATGGAATTCAATATTTCGTTCTTTTTTTTTTTTTTTTTTTGTACGAGGATGATCCCAAAACTAGCCAACCTGACATATAGGTGGTGTCAGTAGTTAAAAAAAATTTATTGATGAAAAGTGGAAACCTTATGAAACATATATTTTAAATTTCAAGGTGGCACTTTGCTTACTATTTTTATTTGAGCCATCAAAATCTCAGTGAATTTGTAAATATGGATGGGAAAAATTGGTCACCATTATGTAATTCAATATTTCCATTTGAAAAGTCTCCGTTCAACCAATATTAAAGCCGAGCTAGATAGTACTCTGAGCAAAACTGTTCCTTTGTTTACGACTGTACAATATTGAGTAGCAGAGTTTAAACAAGGTCGTACGAGCTGCCAACACGAACACCGTAGTGGTCGACCAATTGAGGTATTCACGTCATACAAAGTTAAGAAAATCCAAAAAATGCTGTTGGATGATCGTAAGGATGCGTAAGCTGGCTGAAATTATAGGCATTTCAAAAAAATGATCTGAAGATGATGAAATTATGCGCAAAATGGGTGCGCATGAGTGTTTGGCATTGTTTCACCGCACTAAAGCCGAATTTTTGCGTCGACTTATAACCATGGATGAGATATTGATCCATCACTTCACACCTGAGAAAAAGGAGAGAAAGGAACAGTCAAAGCAGTGGACTGGAATGGAAAATTCGTGTCCCAAAAAGTCAGGGATGGTTCCACATGCAGGCAAGGTCAGGGCTTTTGTTTTTTTGGATGCGCATGGAATTATTTTTATTGATTATCTTCAAAATGAAAAAACCTTCAACGGCGAATATTATGTTCATTTATTGCAGCATTTAGGTGATGAAATAATGGAAAAAGACCGCATTTGGCGGAAAAGAAGTTGTTGTTTCATCAATTTCCATGACCAAAATTAATGAATTGAAATGCGAATTGCTTCAACACGCGTCTTATTCGCCATATTTAGCTCCCTCGGAATATTTCTAAATTTCTATTTCCAAATTTAAAAAAATTACAAGGTGGTAACAGATTTGACAACAATTGAAATTGTTGAATTGAAACTATTGAATACCGCTGGGAAAAAGTGTATCGAGCTAACAGGAGATTATGTTGAAAAGTAAAGAAAATGTTTCCGAACTTTTTTTGTGTCTTCTTTGTTAGGTCGGCTAGTTTTGGGACCGCTCTTGTAGGTAATTGTTTGGTTCACAGCTCGTTTCGGATTTTTTTTTTTTTTTTTTTTTTTGTAGCCTTTGTAGAACCACTTTTCTTCTCACATCATTTAAAAGTTAAAAAAATAGGAAAGATTTGTCCTTACATAAATTTCTCACCAGTTTTACCTAAAATGTCTACATAAACAGAAAAAGAACGAAAACAAGTTAAGTTTATCTATATATGATAATGATAATAAGTTATAATCACATAAATTATGAAGCAATTTCTAAGTAGACCTATTCACTGTTACATCCTTTCGCGTGCGTAAGACTTTACCTAATGGCTAATTAATAACTTTTGTCGAAACAACAATTTATTGGAAACCACAACATCGTTAAATGAATGAAACAAAATGGGTTTCCGGTAGGGAAAATCCCGCAAATAAAATATTTGTAAAATTTTTCAAAATAAATTGCCGTTTAAAATATCATTCTGCCGCAGTAATTCAACTTCTTTTGAATAATTAACCAATTTCTCCATTGAATACAAGATTTGCCGGTGTGAGCAACTTTTAATTAAATGCTATAAACAACTTTGCGAACTTGCTTTATTTCATCTAAATTACCTCTAGGCTATGGTGCGTTTTCTTCTAACAACAACAAGATGTGATCGCTTTAATCTCTTCCAATCAATTTTATAGCAGAATAAACAAAATCCCCCAGAGGCCCTAAATGATAGTTGTACCAAAACGCGAACGCATTAATCAGCCCATAAAAAACCACAACCACCCATACCAACCAATGTAGACAATATATTATAGACATATTAATACTCGTATTTACATATCTACATACTCACATACACAATAACCAAAAGCACACAAACCACAATAAATAAGTGGTCGTTGTTCACTTTAATTTTGGAGCCAAAGGAGACAGACAGCAAAACAAAACAAAAGACCAAAAAATACCTACAAACATAAATCCCGCAAATGAAGCTCTATCTAAATCCCAGGATAGTGATGAATGGCATGAGGCAGAGGGAAGAGGGAGAGAAAGAGAGAAAGAGAGGTAAAGTTAAGGAGGTGAGGACTAAGTAAACACAAGTAAATAAAAATAAAGGGAAAACGTACAAATAATAATAATTACCTAAACACCGACGCACACAGTTACTATATTCCCGTGTACATTTCGTTCTACTTTTCGTACAAACTTTCTATCAAAAAGAACTTATCTCGTTTATGTGCACATTAATTATTTATCATTATATGCACTTAAAGAATATTCTTTATTGGCGCTACATTTCCGATATGACACTAATTTTTCATACGTCTACACAATTCTTTTAATTAAAGGATTTTACGTGCATTTCCTTAACTTTGTGACTTCTTTGATTCTTGTCTCAAATTTCATATGCTTGCCTTCACTTTGGCTTTTTAATTAAATTTCTCACATTTAAAGGATATTTTGGATCCTGTTGCCCTTTATTTTCCTTAAACCACTTCATCACATTTCACACAATGGCTAAAATTATAATTTGATATCCGTTAATTGTTTCCGTTTTCCCGTTCGTGTTATTCGAAAGTAAACCGTTTCGTTGGAGCGTTTAAAGACAACTGAATTCTAGAGATTTTGTCAAACCCGTAAATAGTTGGAGATCTGGAGCTGATACTGCTGGGCCGCATTCGTTATATACCACAACTGCATGGCACTGAGTGAAAAAGCTTTCACTCTTCAAAGTATAATATGTTAATACACACACAAAAGCTTTAAAGACTTGCTCTTAATCTCTCCGTTAGAGCATATTTGTTCTCTTACCTTAGCGGTTCGCCTCTTTTTGCCAAAGTTGTTTTTTTTTCGCCCAGTAACATCCTTCCTTGCTTGTTGAAGGTTGTTGTTAGTTATTGTAACCCAAAGCCAAATGACAAAGAGCTTTTCATAGTAATTTCCTATTAAGTAAAAATTTTCATTCATTGTTGGCCAACACGTGCTTGGCGGTGTTTTGTTTTGCATTTTTTTGTCTTTTGGGGTTTTACCAATACAAATACCTACACAGCTTTTCGCAAGAAGAGTTTGCGTATACTGGGAGAGTCCTCAAAATCCTTTGTGTTGGCAGATTTTATTATAATGTTTCCGTTGAAATATTGTGAGCACATGTTTTCAAAAAAATAAAACTTCAAACTTTAAGAAGGGGTGGAATCAATCTTGGTATTTCCCAATTTCGACCTTAACATGGTTGTGAAAAAGAGATATACACTGCCGATCAATCAAATAGACTCACAGATTATTTTCTTTTAATTTTTGATTATCTTCTTTGTGGAAGAAGCTATTGAACAAGTATTGTTATTTATTTTAGATCAAAGGAATAGAATAGAAAATTGGTAGAAGTCAGTCTGTTGTGAGTCATTTTATCAGAAATCCATCGAGTTATGGAAAAAGCCGACAAGAAAAGCACTAACGACCATCGAAGAGCGAAGGATTCTCCGAGAGGCGTCAAATTCGACATGTTCTGCCGTCAAAATTCGCTAAAATTTGGGTGTAAATGCCAGCATAGCTACCGTGAGACGTGTAATCCGTAAAGCTAAAGATCTAAAGAGACTAAAAATAAAAAAAAAACACCGCTTACCGATGTTCGTAAGCAAAGTCGCTGTGTATATGCCCGCAATCGCATGGCATGGAATAGGGAGTGGCATCAAATCGTTTTTTCTGATGAAAAACGTTTTAATTTGGATGGCTTTAACTATTACTTCCATGATTTAAGAAAGGAGGAACTCTTTTTAACCCGACATCATAGTCGTGAGGGAGGTGTTACGGTGTGGGGCACAATATCCTACTATGGGCCATTTGAAATTCAATTTGTTTCATCCAGGATGAATGCAAATAAATACAAAGAACTGCTTCAAAAAGCATTTCCCCATTTTTCGAACATTTTTGGATTATTACCCTGGACATTTCACAGGACAATGCCCCAATACACACCTCTCGTGTGGTAAAAATGTGGATAAGTGACCAAAATGTAAAGTTGATGGAGTGGCCTCCGTACTCTCCTGATATCAATATTATCGAAAATTTATGGAGATGGCTTACGAGTAAGGTTTATCAATCTGGCAGACAGTTTGAAAACGTCGAATCATTAAAAGCAGCCAATTTGAACGCCTGGAGCGAAGTGTCCTTGGACTATTTAAAGTCACTTTACGATTCACTCCCTGACCGAATTTTTGAAGTTATTTCAAATAAAGGTGGCTTTACTCATTATAAATAGCGTGTAAATATTATAAGAAAGTTATTTTTTACATTGTTTTTTCATTAATTTGTGGTTTAGATATAATTAAAGTCCTTGAGTATATTCGGTTGAGCGATAAAAAAGGGTACTTTTTGAGGTAAACCTAAAAAAAAATGTTAAAAATTTAATTGTAAGCTTAGAACGCTAATTTTTGTTTTGTTTAATTTGAAATTGATTGCTGAATAATAAAAGATTACTATGTCCCATTTATATTTATGTAAAAAGTTGTAAACTCAATTTTTTTAAAAAAAATCTGTGAGTCTATTTGGTTGATCGGCAGTGTATTTATAATTTCGGTCTGCGCAATAAGCAGTGCGATTTCAATCGTGTTCCCAACCAACTCTGACAAAGAGTTAGACTTGCATAGATCAATTTTTGTGCCGATAAGGAGTATATGTAAATAATTGTATTAGAGGGATAAATTCGTAAAGTTTGGGATTTGAAAATAGGTTTAGTTTACCGACTAAAAATTTCAAAGATGAATATGGCCCGCGTTTGGAACATTACGCACGTGCTCGGCAAGCTAGCCAGCTCGGAGAATGTGGGCGTCAGCTGACCTTGTTCCATTGCGGCAGCTGACCTTTACAATTTACAAAAAAAAGATATCACGTGCTATTAAGCCCAAAATAATAATAAAGCCAAAAAAAAAAAATCTCTACTAATATTTTACCATGTGATTCTACAGAGCCTAGATGTTGTAGCTCTAAGCCTCTGAAGCCTCCCATCCGTTGGGTTTTCTAGGGTGGAAACAAAATATAATAGAAAAACCCTCAGTAACAAACCTTTCTTCCCTACGACCCTGAAGTTTCACATCTTGTAACTTACTTCATAATTAACTCCATTTATTTCTTAGCAAAACAAAACAAAATTAAAATATTCAATTCATATTAAAGCAAATTGGGAAAAGAAATAGATATTTCTGTGGTCACAACCCGTAACAGCCTATCTGTAGCGTATCTAAATTTATTTGCTCTAAATTTTTCATGTTTTTATCTCTTCTAGGAAGGCAATTAATCCTAAAAAACCTAATAGCTTAAATAAATAAAAAAATAAATAAAAAAAAATAAATTAAGTTATTTTTCTAAATGACTGTTTTAGCATAACTGCCTAAGTCAATTTAGGATTCTAACAAATATAAACATTATAAAGGAATAACAACCTAACTCAACATGAGAGATCGAATCTGAAATATTTTGACATAGAATAATAATTTATGTCAATTTAGGCGCACTTAAAGTTTTTTATTTAATCTGGAATAATAGCCTAAATCAACTTGAACTTTTTGACTTTCTTTTGTTCAACAATTCATAAGAGCCTAAGTGTCTTTTTCGATAATATCTTTTGACTGCGAGAATAAATAACTATTTTTTGTTAACAACTAAGTAAAGAAATTCGTTTGCTTGGAATCTGTAGCAAAGTTTTCCAAAAAACACTTTCTCCTGATTTTCAGTGAAGATTCGAAACCTTGAACTCCTGTACTGAAAATATTGAAAAACAGACTTATGCTGTTATGGGTTGTGACCACAGATTTATGTAGGTATGTACGCTATTAATACCAATAGTAAATCAAAATAGACATGAAGATAAAAAAATAAAAAAAAAAGTTAAATTATAACAAAATCAAGAATAAATGAAAGAAACAAAACGAAATGATAAAGATCACTGGAACTTCAAACACTCTGCCATTGGAAAGTGGACAAAGCGAAAAAAGTGTTTGAGGCAAAAATTACATATTTATATATGTATATATCAGAATATGAAATAAAGAGAACTTACGTTTTTTTGTATGATATCCAACGTTGCTGAAAGGCCTTTCTGCGAGGTTCGATGAAGTTTATAGATATTTAGGATTGATGATTTGATAAGATATAAATAAGGGTTTTCAAGTCTGATATTATTTAAAATTCGAAACATAACGTAAAAAAAGTGCTTTAAATGTCTACTTAAGACATAGTTAGGTTGTGATCCGAATTTTAATCCTTTGGGAAAGTAATGTAATTTGAAATTAATTAGGGTTTTTTTTTCTTTTTAAATGTGAAAGTGTATGGTAATTGATATTCTTAGTTGATTTTGCATATTGAGTTTATAATTTCAATTTAGAACAAAATAAATTAATGCTTTTAATTTTGGTATCGTGGAGCGTATTTCCACTTCAACGTCAACTTTATTAATTCCTCAAAAACGTACAAAGTTGCTCTATTTATACTAAAATTACTTATTCTAGAAAATGCTACAATATTTCAGAGAGAACACATATTTACATAATGGGTGCAACAAAGACAAACATATTTACAGAATAGTGTTGTATATCATAGACTTAATTCTAGAATGTTCTTATATACATAACAAGTGAAAAGGAGATAGCAATAGACCAAACAATGGGAGCGAGAGGAACAAACACAACTTATTATCGTGAACGTAATTCTAGAAAAGTCCCACCCACAGATAAAGGGGGAAAGAGATTATATATATCATACTTGAATGTTCTAGGCGCAGTTTAGATGATCTTTCTAGAGTATACACTTAGACAAACTTCACTCATATACTACATAATGAAAACGTTAAGACATTGATTTTTTTAGGTAAGCATGGAATTGAAATTAGTTAGACTGATATAGTTGTTTAGGAAATAACACCATAAAGAAATAAGTTTGAAATTTCATATGATTTTGCAAAAATTTGATGATGCAAAAATTTGATGATGCAGAAATTTGATATTGCAGAAATTTGATGTTGCAGAAATTTGATGTTCATTTCCTCAAAAGTTGATTAAAGGTGGAAGTATTTTCTTGGTTATGATGCTGTTGTATGGTATAAATATGGTCCTTGACAGAGCGAGATCTGGCTTGTTGCGAGCATAAAAAATAGGCGACACTTTTGGTTTAATCCCACAAAATGGCTTTTGGTCTCCATTTTTCCCTTGCCAATTCCAAATAAGGCCACTAATTCCGACCAAAGAATTAACTTCTCTTTTGGATAATTTTACGGATGACCCCAAGATCTGATAATAAAATGGTCGTTAGCCACTAAATACTTATCACTTTTTAATAACCATTTAATTTACCTGATACAATTTTAGGCATAGAACTTGAATTTTACGAGAAAAGAGACAGACTTTTCAGTATGCAGAACATCACCAATTTAAAGTTGATGTTAAAAAATTTACGGCAATTATCACTTCCAGAAATACAATTTTCACTTCAATAAAAAACAAGGATATGTTTCGCTTCTGCAATTCGAACACAATTGAATTCTTTATTTTAGGTTGACATTCACTTCAATCTATGACCACAGAAAACAACTCAATATCGGATGATCAATAAAGCTGTGAAACAACAGTTCAGCATCTTTTCACTCAATTAAGTGTTGCAATACTACAGAAACTATCACAGTAAAATATAGTGGGCATTACTGGCTAAAGTTTGTATGTTATCTCACTGCAATTGTGCGTAGACTATGTCACTGCGAATGTGCGTATGCTATGTCACTAGTGATGGTAAACATAAACATTTTTGAGATTTAGTAGTGGAGTAAGTATGAAGTACTTACACATTTTCTTGTACGCAGCAAGGCTTTAGTACTCCATATATTCGATGTAAATTATTTATTGAATAATGATAATTTACGATATCACATATCTGTGGTCACAACCCGTAACAGCCTAACTCGAGTTAGGACACAATTGAGTTATTAGCACCATCGTATTCAGCGTATCTAAATTTATTTGCTCTAAATTTTTCATGTTTGTATCTCTTCTAGGAAGGCAATTAATCCTAAAAAACCTAACAGCTTAAGTTATTTTCCTAAATGACTGTTTTGGCATAACTGCCTAAGTCAATTTAGGATTACAACAAATATAAACATTATTTTTTCATCATTGCCTAAATCAACTTAAGTCGATAATCCAAAAAAATGAAGAAACAATTTCATTTTCCTAACTTGAGTTAAGCTCTTATTCTGAATTACAATTTCGTTTTTTGATAAACATAAATTGAGTTAAGGTCTTTCTCCAAACAAAAAAAAAATTATTTAATCTGGAATAACAGCCTAACTCAACTTGAACTTTTTGACTTTCTTTCGTTCAACAATTCATAAGAGCCTAAGTATCTTTTTTCGATAATATCTTTTGACTGCGAGAATAAACAACTATTTTTTGTTAACAACCAAGTAAAGAAATTCGTTTCCTTGGAATCTGTAGCAAAGTTTTCCAAAAAACACCTTCTCCTGATTTTCAGTGAAGATTCAAAACTTTAAACTCCTTTACTGAAAATATTGAAAAACAGACTTAGGCTGTTAAGGGTTGTGACCACGGATATATACATTTTAGAGATTCTACAAAGAGTATTTCAAGTTGTTATAAATCGAATAACAAAGAAAATACTCCGTCATTCAGTAGTATAGTAATAAAAAAAGGTTACAAATAAATCGTACTATTTTTGCGTTTTCCATCCAGACAGTTTTCAGTTTCTCCTTCTGAACTGAGGAAAGCAGTTTTATTCATAAGCACAGTACCTTTTATGAATGATACAATCCGTCAAATGATTCTCTAACATTTCAATGGTTTCCTTATATTACCTTATCACCTGATTCCAATGACTTCCTATTTACATTTTTGCCTACATTTACTAAAAACTTGTGACTGAACATGACGCAATGTTTAGGACACGCGACTATCGTTCGCATGTTCCCAGCTACAACCCCGCATACAGTCACCTATCACTATTTGAGCCACAGTCAACTCGATGTTTCTGACACACATTTCGAGTAGCCGAGATATCGGCAAGTCTGGTAAATTCTTCCCAAACAGTGGCGTTCACAACCGTCATTAAACTGTAGATCCCATTGAGTGGGTCTAAAAATAGAATGCGTGTAAGTTCTTTGAATACATGAGAAACTCTACCATATCCCATTCAAGAGATACAAGTGGATTTTGTTTTTGTTACTAAAAACTTCATATCAGCCAGTGTTATCCTACAAATACGTATAAACTTTACAAGTCCACAAAACTTAGCTATGGCTTAATACTATTTATGCCATATCGAATGACCTAACAAAAAAAGCGCAAAAAAGTTGCGAAATTTTTTCTTTATTTCTCACCACAATCTCCTTTTAGCTTGATAAATATTTTGCAGCGATATTTAATAGCTTCTGCACCCTGTTTATAAAGGGTGTCCCAACAAGAACGCAAGGTGTAAATTTTAAATAAAATACAGATATTTAAACAAAAAATCGTGAAACTTTATTACACCGTAAAGTAGACAGAATGAGATTATGTATGGAACAACACATCGGGCAGATGGCCACCGCGGCTTTGTTGGCACACACGCGATCTTTTAATAAAATTTTCAATGACCGTTTTGCATAAATGCTGCGGTATTTCGTTAATGCAGCGTCCAATTTCCTTTTTTAAGACTTGAATCGTCGTCGGCTTAAACCATCGACTTCAAAAAACCAATTCTGGTCTCAAAAACGCGAAATAACACGACCGGGAAATGACTGATGCAGCAATTGAATTGTTTCTCTGGCTGTGTGACATGTGGCACCGTCTTGTTGAAACTACATGCCCTCCACATTCATTTCTTCAATTCTAGGCACAAAAAAACTGGTTATCATTTCACGATACCGAACACCATTGACTGTTTGCGCTTGACATGTCTCATTTTCATAAAAAAAAGGTCCAATGATTCTTCCAGCCCAAAATCCATACCACACAGTGACACGTTGAGGATGCATTTGCTTCTCCTGAATCACTCGAGGATTTTCCTCACCCCAAATGCGACAATTCTGCCTATTGACGTAGCCAACAAGATGGAAATGGGTCTCGTCACTGAAGATGATTTTATCGGCAAAATTAGCATTTTCATGATGTCTCTCCAATACCCAATTAACATATTCCCTTCTCTGTCCATGGTCAGCTGGCTTCAGTTCCTGAGTCAGTTGAACTTTGTATGCATGAAAATGCAAATCTTTCCCCAAAATTCGTTGCATAGTGGATTTGGAGACACCAATTTGCTGAGCTCGGTGTCGAATTGAGGTGGATGGAGTTTGAGCGACATCATCACGTACAGCTGCAACATTTTCGGTCGATCGACCTGGTCGAAGGCGCGTTGATGTCTCTACATCACTAACAGACCCAGTTTTGGCAAATTTATCCATTAATCTCTTTACAGTTAACTCATTTGGAGCATTATTGTGACCTCAAATTGATCGCAATTTGCGAACTGTAGCCGCAAAACTTTCACCATTTTGGCAAAACAATTTCGCAATGAGAATGCGTTGTTCATTCGTGTAGCGCTCCATTTTTACTGACGTCTTACCTTCTACTAGCAAACAATAACAATTGTTCAAATGTCAAACAATGACACTTCGAATGGCGCCAAATTTAAATCTTGCGTTCTTGTTGGGACACCCTTCAGTATGTACTGTCAAACTCCTTAAAATAGCCATCAATCGCAGACTCCACCTCTTCATTGTTGGCATTGACTCGGTGGTAGTCATTTTTTCAAGTTTGAAAATACAAAATAGTCCGAGGGAGTTAAATTTGGCAGATAAAGTTCGTGATGAAGCAATTCGAAATTTAATTCATAAATTCTGGTCATCGCTATAGTGGATGTGTGAGCTGAAGCATTGTCTAAATGGAACAACAGTTTCTTTTTCGCCAATGCGACCATTTCCTATAATGTCATCACCTAAAGGCCGCAATAAATTAGTAAAATATTCGCCGTCGATGGTTTTCGCTTTTTGAAGATAAGCAGACACCAAGACCTTAGCGGCAGATGGAATCTTCGCCTTCTTTAGACACAATTCTCCCATTCAAAGCTACTCCTTTGAATGTTCCTTCGTCTCAAGTGTGAAGTGGTGGACCCATGTTTCATTCATATATATAAATAAATCGACGCAAAAATTCCGCTTTAATGCGGTGAAACATCGTCAAACACTCTACTGAAACATCTTCACGCCACTATTTCCGCTGTATTGAAAGCAAACGCAGCACCCATCTTGCGCACAGCTTTCTTATCTTCAAATCTTCGGTTAATATACAATGTTTAGCACTTTTTGAAATGTCTATCATTTCAGCTAGCCCACACACCTTCAGCCGATGATCACCCAATACCATTTTGTGGATTTTCTTATCCGTGTCTGCCGTGGGCACCTCATTTGGTCGACCACTACTGTGTTCATCTTGGCATTTCGTACAGCCTCGTGTAAGCTACCCAACTTCTATCCAATCCAGCTCGTTTTCTATCCAAAAGGTTTTCAGTTTTTTCCTCAGGGCTAAAGAAAATAGTTGTAATCCTTTTTATTAGATTTAAGCAGCGTTCTGAATGTGTAACATGATGTCAAGTATAATATAGTGATACATTACTAAATGTTATGTGTCAACTATATCTTGTAATTTTTCTACGGATTAACAAACGTGTTATTTTCTGTTTCGAAAATAAAGTTAAATAAAACGCTCATAAAGCTTTGATTTCAATGAAACTTTTATTTCATTACAATGCTTGAACTTTGCCATTATATGTGAAATACAATTTTATTTACCTATATATAGGTATAACCGTCTCTGGATTGCTTGCAGCAGTGGATCCTCTTGAGGTAGATTTCGACCACTTTTCTCACATTTCGGGCGATATATCGCCGATAACTTAATGAATGTTGGGTTTCAAATACTCCGACGTTTGAAGATTATCCGCCTAAACACGAAAAATAAATTTGAATAGACTGGAAGCGTTACAGATGTAGTCAAGCCTGTGCATTATCGAAATGTACGCACTGCCAAAAATATTGCTTCTGTTAATGAAAGTGTGTCGGATTTTCGAATTTCAATTCAGAACGCTATGGTCATATGATAACCGACTTTTTTGACCTGCAATTGAAGATTATGAACTGTCGCACAACTCGACCGATTTTGGCTTTATTGCATGAGAAGTTTCCAGAAGGCGTAATTTCAAGTTATGGGTATATTAACGGGCCACCTAGATTATGCAATTTAAAGTCGTTAATCCTTTTTGTGCGAGGCTACGTTAAAGATAATTCTCAAACGTTGGAGCATTTGAAAACTAATATTCGTTAACTTATCGCCGAAATACCGCCCGAAATGTGCGAAAAAGTGGTCGAAAGCTACCTCTAGAGGATCCGCTGCTGCAACCAATAAAAGGCGGTCATTTAAATGAGTTTGTATATCGTACACAATGACATTATAATGAAATAAAAGTTTCATTCAAATCATAGCTTTATGTGAGTTTTATTTAACTTTGCGTTTGAAACCGAAAAATGGATAACCCGGTACTAACCATCGCGCCATGGCCGGTCGATGAATAAGTTTTCTGTTAAAAAAAAATAGCCTCAAAAGATGTTTGCGGAAATCGACTGTCCCAATTTTTTGCCAATTGTGACAAGGGTTTCTTTGAGAGAGACATATTGAAATTTCCTTCAAAATGGCAACAAGTTATCGAATAAAACGATGCATATTTGACGTAAATCGGATCATTTTAACTCTGCTAAATAAAGCCTATAATTACAGGCAAAAAATAATTAATTTCTCTTTAGTACACTGATTTAACAGAAATTGGTAGTCCGTCGCTCTGTAATTTCTAATCCTATTGTGCTCTTATTTGGAGTATTTTTTGATACGAATAGAGCGGCAACCCTCACATTTCTGTACCAACGTAGAAGGACATTGGGTCAATCCACTTGATTAAAATTTCTGTACTGTTTTATTGTTTTGATTAAATTAAGTGCATCAAACGCCTTAAAATGATACCACAATATTCTTGTTTGCCTTTTAAATATAATTATTATGATTCTCGTATACCATGCAGTCAATAATTGTAATCTACTGTAATGTAGGTTTGTTTGTTTTCATTACTTTAATAGTTCTATTTGTTTATCTAAGCGTATATTTAAACTTCTTGCAGCGCAGTTGCTGACAGTCACAATTTGATCATTAATCAAATCAAAAATCGGTTTTCAATTTATTCCCTTTTTAACAGAAACGAACGGCTATTTTTCTTTTACGTTTTTGCTTTAACACATGCAATACCATTGATATCTTGATCTGTTTACTTTTCAGCTTCATTTGACTTCATGTAGATGTATCGCGCGTGCTTTAAAGGAAAAGGAAACGAAAATGAATGGAATGAAGGGACAAGCATATAAGAGATAAAAAACAAGAGAAAGAGTATTCTTTTAAGCTACATTTTATTGCTATTTATGTTCACACAGTTTCGAACATTGTTTGTTTATTGCACATGTTGTCTGCTTTTAAAATAATTCAATTTCTCAATACTGTCATTTGTATCCAATACTCACATACACGTGTACATACGATATACATTCCTACCTCTTAATCCA
>JAHXMU010000375.1:230358-249414 GCA_019455685.1 Philornis downsi | reverse complement strand
TCAACAGAAGGAATTTGAAGATTTCGTTTGTGGCAGCGAAAGGGAAATATTTGTTTGCTTTGAGGTTCCAGTGGGATTGAGAGAAGAAATACGAATGGATGTGAGGACAGTAAAGTTATCAAAGATATTCAAAACGAATATGTGAAATTGTATTGCAAATATGGGTAGTCATTGCAATACTTTTGGCCACAAAATGGGGATATTTTTCAGATGAAATAAAAAACATCGTATCGCTATTCTAATTATTTCGGAATGTTGTAGGTGATTGTTGAGGATTGTATTGGGAAATATCCTGCTATAGCATAAGGCATAATAGAAAGTGCAAATGTTGCCTTTGTCTTTAAATTCTATTGGCCTTATTCATAATTACGTATTGAATATTTCATGAACGTTTCAACTATGAACATTTGATTAATACACCTTTAATAAACATTTATGAATATGACAGTTCTTACTATAAACAAGGTATAGAAGCTATTGAATATCGCTGGAAAAAGTGTAGTGAAATTATGTTGGAAAATAGAGAAAATGTTTCCTAATTCTTTTGTGTCTTCTTTATTAGGTCGGCTACTTTTGGGACCGCTCTCGTACTTAGCGAAAACTCGAAAAAAAAAAATCTAAAAAAGTATATAAAATTTTTAGCTTTTTTCTTAAACTTGTTTAATTTTTTTTTTTATTTATTTTTTTTTTTTTTTTTTTGCTTTTTCGCTTCAGCTTAAAACTAAATCTAATTTTTGTCCGCTCAACCAGTTGAACAAAAATAAATCTAGCGCGGAAAATGCTAAATTTGCAACACTGGTGGACATCTTTGAGTGAAGAAATTTGCAGAATAAACTTTGGCGAACAAAAATTCATCTTATTAAGGCGTCCAAATAATACATACCGCAAATTTCTTGAACCACATTTTAAAAAAATATCTGAAAAATTTCTCTTTTGTGCTCTTTTGGCTATTGACAATAATGTGACATATACCGATTGAAACTTGGAACAACGGTTAACGGTATAACTACTAAATTAATCAACTGTTAAAAAATAATGAAATGAAAGTGTGAAACAACTGTAATTACCAAATATTCGTTTATTTCTCCCAATTTGGAAAATTTTCTGAACAACAGCCATTTGAACAATAGTAAAGTTTACCGGACCCACTAACCACAAGTAAATTAATGTCACTGTTGAACCTCAGTATAATCAGAAAGTTAACTGTACAATATGCCAACATGAGTAATACATATTTTTGATAATTATCAAATCATAGAGCGATATTAGCCCCAGCGAACGGAATAAACAGCACAAGTACAAGGTGGCGCGATAGAACGTGCATATTTAAAGAATAGATTAAAAAATAAATACAAAAGGTATGGTTAAAATAAATCAAAGGCATTGTAGAGTAATAAATGGAGTTTATTTTTTTAAAATAACATCATCTAAATGGTGACCCTCTCTACGACGGCACTCCTCTAACCGCAAACGAAAATTATTGAAAACTTTCTTCAGTAATACTGGTTAATGGCTGCCATTTCACCACGGATATTCTCCTTGAGCTGAACGATGTTTCTTGCATTATTACTGTAGACTTTGTGTTTGAGATATCCCCACAAAAAAAAATTCAAGAGGCGTCAAGTCTGGACTACGTGGGGGCCATGGGATATCACCTTTTTTCGAAATCAGTCTGCCAGGGAACATCTGATTCACCATCGCCATGGAGTGATTTGATGTGTGACAGGTAGCTCCATCTTGTTGGAACCAAGTTCTGGAATTCACTGTTCTTGAACTTTCAATTTCTGGAGCCAAAAATCCTTCCAACATCTCAACATAGCGTTCCGTATTAACCGTGACGTTTTGGCCCCGCGCATTTTCAAAGAAAAAAGGACCAATTATTCCTCTGCCAGAGATTGCTGCCCATGCTGTCACTTTAGGACTATGCAATAGTTTCTGGTGTTTGATTTTGGGATTTTCACTGTTCCAGTAACGACAATTTTGACGGTTTACGAACCCATTCATAAGGAAATGAGCCTCGTCAGAGAAAAGGATATTGTCAAAATTGGAAAATCGATTAAGCATTTCATTAGCAAATGCGAGCCTTGCTATGAAGTCAGACTCTTTCAATTCTTGTATTAATTGCAGCTTATATGGATGCAGTTTAAGATCCAATGTTAAAATTCGTTGCAAACTTTGTCGCGATAATTGTAAGGCAGACGATCTCTTGCGAGTCGACATTTGTGGATTTCCTCGTACTGACTCCATAACTCTCTCAACATTGTCTTCGGTCCTAGATGTTCTTGGGCGACCATTTGCTTGTGGTTCCCGCGCCTTTTTTACCCCCCAAAAAAAGATGATGCAATATGCACGTTCTATTGCGCCACCCTGTACTTATATACAAACTATAAATAATCGATACCATAGCAGGCATTTATCACGTATACGCCCCTATCCATTGTTCAATATAAAATTGTAACGATTGCATTTCTAGATGAAACTAAGCAAAGACCACAAAAGAACTCATTCGTCATTCCACTCATTAATTGCCTTATCAACGAATACAAATGCCACCATAAATGCAAATTATTACGATAGCGATATCGATACAAATAAAAGCCTTTTGCAGTAAAAGGCCCTACTTTCCAAATAGGCATACACATACACAAGAACGCACATATCTAAACCCTCCCTCTCTTTCTCTCCCTCTCTCTCAGCCTATCACTCCCACCCTCTTACAATGCCTCAATTAACAATCACTTTGGGTCACAAAAGTAATATGAAAACACTTTAAATTTAGCTATCGATGTAATAACGATAACAAAACCCAGCTACAATGTTTAATATCCATTGAAGGTACAATGGCGTACTCGGCATTTGCAATTCCACTCCACCCCCCCAACTGAGCCGCCCATTTCACACAGTTGCCAAGTGTCAACACCAACAACTCCACAGGGTTAAAAAGAAAACAAAGAATTGCAAAATTTATCCCAACCGAGGGGTTCCTCAGCATGGAATTCCAACCGTCAACCGACCATGAAAGTACGAAGTGGAGCATTGAGAGCTGGTATTTCGCCAAACAGCAAACAGCAGCCACCTTCTATATTGCTGTCATCATTGTTGATTGAATTTTATATTTTTCCAGACCACCCATGTGAATGAATGGATAGTGAAGATGATGATGACGATGACGATGACGATGATGATGATGATAATGACGTTGGCATGAAATGTCGCCGATAACCTGGAACTTTTCTGTTGAGGGACGGTGGGGTGTATGTATATGAGGTGTTTATTATCGTTGTTGGAAGTTTTTGTTTTTATTAGCAGGTATCATATGGGTAAGACATGAAAACATGTCCCAAGTGTAGGTGTCATTTTGAAACATGTATTACACAGTTATCCATTTAGTGGTTTCAAACCCGCCAGTCTGCCAAGGCTGTCATCTGTTAAATACCTATCATCTGAAGTGTTATTCATTTAGTGAAAGGTTTGCCATTTACTAATGTAAATGGTTGAACAACCGAAAAACGCGTGAGAATAGTTAAAACTTACCACAAAAGTGGTGATTCAAATTTGGACACTTACCATGCGTTATGGGTTGACAATGGTCACCATATTTCGACATACTGTGCAAGGAATTGAGAGAAGAAATTTAAAGAGGCTGGAAGCGTTAGAGATGTAGTCATGTCTGTGCATCATCGCAACGTACGCACTGCCGAAAATATCGCTTCTGTTAGTGAAAGTATGGGTAAGTATGGTATACCAGTATGATAACCGACTTTTTTTTGATCTGTAATTGAAGATTATGAACTGTACGATGTGTGATTTCAACAAAACCTTGCCACGAACCACACAATACCACCGATCTTGACTTTATTGCATAAGAAATTTCTACAAAGCGTAATTGTACGTTTTGGCGATGTCAATTGGCCACCAAGATCATGCGATTTAAAGACCGTATTTGCGCGGATAATTCCCAAACATTAGATCATTTTAAAACTAACATTCGTCAACTTGGTATTAAATTGAAATAGCTTTATGTGTGTTTTGTTTAACTTTACTTTCGAAACCGAAAAATTGATAATCCGGTATTTTAATAGGCATTGTCATCTCAGCGGCTGTGTTAAAAGACAACTTTGCCGCATCTGAGGATCGGAAAACCCGCCAATCTAGCCTCATCGGTTCAATTTTTTCGAAAACGCTGCAAGAAATACCCTTTCCGTCAACTGTGAGTACTACAGAGTCATTACTAATGACCTCTTGTAGGCTTTGAAGTAAAAGATGTGAACCTGGGTGGTCTTTAGTTTTATTAGAAGGTAGCACTATATCACATTGCCCAGAAAATAGTCCATTAATGCAGACTTGCAAAATTACATGAGCTACTACTGTAAAGCCAGCTTTTTCCATAAATACAAGATATAAGGCCAGAATATATTAACAACGTATTCAGTTTTGTTGATTTCATTTCATTTTTAAATAAGATACTTTTAATTGTTGAACATTGCTAAAAAAAAATTTCATGATTTGTCCAATAGATGGCTTTAGTAATCCATAGCTCGCGTTATGTAGGTACTAAATGGCATTAGAGAGATAAGAATTCGCACACAAAAAACCGCACAAATGGTTTTGTGAATCATCGAGTTTTTGCAATAGATGGCTTTAGTAATCCATGCCTCGCGTTTTGTAAATACTAGATGGCATTAGAGAGGTAAAAATTCGCACACAAAAAACCGCACAGATGGGTTTGTGATTCATCGATTTAGCATTATTGTTCGAATAGAGTTTCTAATCTTGATAGTGTAACAGCCAATCCCAAACAATTTTGGTTTCGTCCTTTCCGTTCTCGTAATTTTGATTTCAAAGATGTACCACGCTCTGGGAAGCCAATTGTCGAAAATGTCAACAGAATAATGGAAATCGTCGTATTCGATCTTCGAGTAAAAACTGTTATCATCCATAAGAGAACAATTGTGTTCCATCGGGGCAACGCTGGGCGATAGTAAAACACCAAAAGTCCGTACCTGGCACAAAGCGATTATCATATATTCCTGTCTATGGCCAATGAGATTGATGACAAAATATTCGTTCTAAAGAATTTTGTGAAAATAAACTGTTTCAGTTTTTTATTAAATAGGCACGAGGTCTTCTATGAGCGGGACGTAATAGAATTACGTATAAAATGGCAACAAGTTATTGAATAAAACTGTGTAGATTTACCTGAAATCAGGTCACCTAAAGTATACTAAATAATGTCTTCTATGTCATGCAAAAATAATGGATTTCTTCCCACTTGAACTTCTACAATTTCTTGTACGACTGTTGAATTTTCGATATAGAGGATAAATAAAGTATTAGAAGCTAACAAATGCTTACTATTCCTTAAGCATAAATTTGTATTTTAAATAAAACTCAAATCGGAAAAATTAAATTCATTTGCAATTTATTTAGTCTTCTTGTCAAACTCCACGCTTCTACATTCAACCATCAGAGAGGTGAGACTCTTTTCGCTCAACATTCGCCCGGTTGATCTTCTAATTATTCAAATTTCAGACAGTCCAGTTTACTTTACTGCTACTGCGGCAATTTAATCTAGACAATGTCATTTTGTTTGTGCAAATCTCAACTATGGTTTTACTATCAATATACTATGATAGCATTTTGTTACTTTTTTAAGTACTGTTTTACCCCCTAAAAGTACTAAATTCTGAAAACTCCTCTTCATCTTCTGCGGATCTTGGGGTTGTATACACACTCTCAGTTTTATGACTTTAACTTCAACTGTTGGGTCCAGCCGAATGCAACACTTTAATCTTCCTAAATGTTCATTAAATGTTGATCTCCCAAAAATTGGAATTTCGGAAAATGCCTTTTAAGGGCCAGCCTACGTTTTTGCGTTTTTGTTCTTTACTTCTCTGTTTTCCAGCGGGCGCAAGAATTTCTTTTATCCCAGATTTAACAGCTTCAACTGCAATTTATCGCAGTCGAAAGCATCAGATTTATCCCTCGTCCCAGCTTTAGTAACTTCAACTGCAGTTTATCGCGGCCGAAAGCATCACATCTATCTCCCTTTTTCTCCGTTGTACGCCATAAAAGCACAAATTTAAAAAAATCGCATCCAATCTCATGAGTACCCCGATGCTGCTCCGATTTCCTGATGGTACCATTTTCATTCCATTCGTTCCCTGTTGTATTTACCAAAATACGAGTTGCCAAAAATCCCTTTTCATTCCTCACCTAAGCTTTAGTTTTAGTGATTTCAACCCAAACCTTTTGTTGTTGGTTTCAGTTTTAAGCCATTTCTTCTCTTCCCTAAAAGTACCAATTTCCAAAAACCGACTTCTGGCCGAGGCTGTGGTACCAAATTTGTCCCTTACTTTCTTGAGTCAATAGCTTATTCTTCCTCTTATGTGGCGACTGAAATAGACATCCTTATCTATTATACGCCGCTCGTAGAAAATAATTTCAAGCGTTTTGATCTTCTGCACTTCTCCTCCAATTCGTCACACCAAGCTTCGACAGTATTTCAAAAGCCTGGTCCACCCAACGGTTGTCGAAAACTTTTCGTGCCGGAGTTATCGACAAACGCATTAATATACAGCGATTGCGTTGGCTATTTGGGTCCATCCGCACAACATGACCCGGCCAGCGCAATCGCTGTATATTTGTCGATAACTAAGCCTACATATTGGCAAAGATCTCTCCTCATTATCAGCGTAATCTGACGGATGAATGTTTCGTGATTTTAGAATCACCCATTTGTTATAGATCACGTAATTCCTTCTTTTTATCATATAAAGTTATACATTTCGAAAAATAACCTTTTGTTTGTGTGCTTGAATTTTAAAGGAATTGTACACTAGAATGTGTCGAAAAAAAGGTTAAGCCTGTCACCCCCTTTTATTAAAGACTAGCTGACTCGGCAAACGTTGTTTTGCCTTCGTAAAGTTTACGGCAAATGCTTTATCAATAGAACTCAAATAAATAACAGCGCCACATATAGGCTGGTATGTTTGTCACCTGCCATTATTTGATTCAATATTAATGTGGTAAAAAAAATTAATTGCAAAAATCTCATCTCCAACGCCATCTATTACTTCAAATAAAACCTTTTAAACCTTCCGGAATACTCTACCAATAATTCAAGACCAAAATGATTCAAATCGGTTCAATCGTTCTCAAGCTTTAGCGAGACTAACGCACAGCAATTGATTTTTATATATATAGATTAGGCAAAGATGATTCCATCAATACGAATATTATTTTTTTTGCCACGCTCCCAAATACTGCCATGATTTCTAGTACATAACATCGCCATTTTAAGTCAGATTGTATTGATTTGCACAGGGTTGTTCATAATTTGATTTGATTAATTCTTCAGTCTTTAACTCCGACACCAAATTCTAGCAGCGATTTCCAGATTTTTGGTATTTTACTGACATTACCACGCTCTGGATGTCTATGACATCGAAATTACCGGAACGGTATCGATGAAACCATTACATTTTCAGTTGCTTGAATTGTGTTTTCGCCTTTATCGAAGAGAAACTGTAAAATAAGGCGTATTTTCTATTTGCTGATTTCCAATTTCGAAGCGCTCTTAAACGACACTGAGTCAATCGTTCGCAAATCTGTTTGAGTTGATTTTTGAACACGAAATCTTATCTTTCCAATGCCATCTATTGTAACCCTGTCGCATTCATACAACGCGAGATACAGATTGCAAATACCGTTTATTGTAAAATAAATACATTTTTTACTATAATATATATATTTAAAGTACTCACAGTATTCGAGATGTCGAAAATTGTACAGAATATTCTAGATTTCTAAAAGTATTCACGATATGAACTTTCTCATACAAGGTTCGACCACTTTTTCCAGAATGAACCTACGAGGCAGTAATTTATAGCTAATGAAGTGAAAATATATTCACTCGTCGCTAAAATTTTCTTTATTATATGTTATTTATTTATTATGTCTACCATTCTCGGTGAATGTTCTTTATGTTTCCTAACTAAAATCAGTAAAAACTCGTAGTTATTTGAGATTTTTTTATAGTCTTTTAATGTTAATTCAACTGTGTGTTATGTCTTCTCCTTTCGACATTTAAAATATTCTACAAATGCGTAAGTAGGACGCGATATAAGTTTTGTTTCGCTGGTGAGATTCATGTCGGAAATTTATTCAACTGAAATCATGCCTCCGAAGTTGCAGTTTTCCACTATACAGCCATTTGAAGCCATCACATAAACATCATTTATATGCTGTTTTTACAACAATTTACAGCACTCCTCACCCTTTACTATGCGGTTTTGGGATTGTCAAAACTTTCCACTATGGCTGCGTTGAATAGATTTGTCTACACTTTTGGTGGCGACAAAATATGTTAACAAGCATATCTTTATGGGCCACCCGTACATAGTCATCTTAATAACATTGTGGCATACTAGAAGGCGTTGCGCATACAAATGTTTTGAGTTCTTTGAAACTTTTATCTCTCACAGTTAGTTTTTTGTTTTGTTTTTTTTTTTGTTTTATTTCAATTTACCTACAAAACGTTAACCTACATTTGTGAAAATATTTAAGAGTTTCTCGAATACAAAAACAAAAAGAATAGAAAAAGTTAACACCCCCACAAAGTTTTCTAATTTAAAGCATACTTTAAGGTGCGCAAATTCCAGATGTCTGCGTAAAAGGCTTTATAACTTTGCCGCAAACTGCGGCGAACCCACTAACGTTGCTGGTTGTGCAGAATAATCTACTTTTTCGAGTAGCTCCTCCTATGTTATATCATCGGCAGAAGTTGCCGTTTTTTCTCTACATCAAATGCAAATGTGTTAGTAACCACACAATGCACATAACAACGCCGTTTTGTGTGTTTTTGCTGAATATAACTTGTTACTAATGCAAATTCCAAAAAATCGACAACAACCAAAAATATTGTAGCAAAGCAAGCAATTTTTTCCGGAGTTCAACAGTAGTATTTAAAAGATGTTTGATGAACATCCCAAGACGAAAAAGGAACATGTTCATGTATAGACTAAGCACACAATGCTATGCAATTTAGTGTTTCGGGTATTCCGTCTCTTCATTATTCTTAATACTTCCCTTAATTATTGATATTTTGAATATTTTGAAAATGTTGAATATTTAGAATGTTTAGATTATTTAGAATATTTTGAATATTTTGAAATTTGAAATGTTCTAAATATTTTGAAAATTTTAAATATTTTAAATATTTGGAATATTTTGAATATGTTAATTAAGAATATTTCGAATATTTTGAATACTTAGAATATTTACAATATTTTGAATACTTTTTTATTATTTTGGATATTTAGAATATTTAGAAGATTTTTAATATTTTGAATATTTTGAATATTTTGTATATTTTAAATATTTTGAATACTTTAAATATTTTGAAATTTTAAATATTTTGAATTATGAAAAGGTTTAAACATTTGAATGTTTGGAACATTTTAAATATTTTGAATATATTAAATATTTTGAATATTTTGAAATTTTAAATGTTTTAAATATTTGAATATTTTGAATATTTGCAAATTTTAAATGTTTAAAATATTTAGAATATTTGAAATATTTTGAATAATATGTTGAATATTTAGAGTATTTTTAATATTTTGAATATTTTTTTATTATTTTGGATATTTCGAATATTTAAATATTTAGAATATTTTTAATATTTGTAATATTTTTGATATTGTTAATACTTTTAATATTTTGAATACTTTGAATATTTTGAAATTTTAAATATTTTGAAATTTGAAATGTTTTGAACATTTTGAATATTTTAAATATTTTGAATATTTTAAATATTTTGAATGTTTTAGATATTTTGAATATTTTGAAATTTTTAATGTTTAGAATATTTAGAATATTTGAAATATTTTGAATATATTGAATATGTTAAACATTTAGAATATTTAGAGTATTTTTAATATTTTGAATATTTCGAATATTTTGAATATTTTTTTTTTTATTATTTTGGATACTTCGAATATTTTGAATATTTTGAATATTTTTAATATTTATATTTTAAATATTTTGAAATTTTAAATATTTTGAAATTTGAAATGTTTTAAATATTTTGGAATTTGAAATGTTTTAGATATTTGAATATTTGAAATATTTGAAATATTTTGAGTATGTTAAATATTTAGAATATTTAGAGTATTTTTAATATTTTGAATATTTCGAATATTTTGGATATCTTGAAAGTTTTGAATAATATGAAATTTTAAATATTTTAAATATTTTGAATATTCAGAAATTTTGAATGTTTGGAATATTTTGAATATTGAAATCACAAACTTTCATCTTTTAGATTCACTAACTTAAACTGTCCAACAATTTTAAAATTATCTATATTTCCCATTTTATAATATTTGAATATACTATTCATATTATTTAATATTCCGAAAATTATACATAGTTTTGAAAGATTTCTATAACTAAAACATTCCCCTCATCAATAATGAATGAAATGAACAGAAATTTGACTCCAGTTTTCTAAAAAAATATTTTTCTTTTATTACATGAATAGTTATTTTACAATTTAATAAATTAATGTTGTTTTGACTTTCTAAATAAATTACTACATTTGGGCCTTAAGTCTAAATATTTTATATTTCAAAATCGATCCAATCGATCCCTCTGATTTCTCAATATAAAGTATTTACACTATTTCCTAACATGCCTGCAAGGCCCGGCTGCAGGTTCAGTTGAAAAAATCCAGTAGGCCGTTCAATAATTCATAGGCAAAGTCACTTTCGGTATCGACAGCCTTCTTCTTCTTATTGTTTTTGGCCTTTTTCGATTTTTTACCCTTTGTGGTTGTGTCGACTACAGTCGCAGGGAGTGGTGTGGCTGCATCAACTGTTGCCGCAGCGGCTTCAGCCACTGTTTCGGCAACTGTGGTAGCTTCAGTGCCTTTCTCGTCTTTGCTCTGCGGCCCATCAACAGTTCGTGTAGCTTCGATCGGCACAGCTGTGGCGGGGGATGCTACTACGGCAGGAGTTGTGCTAGGCTTACTTTCGTTATCATCATCGTCGTCCAATTCATCCAGTAGACCGGCTAAGCTGAAACCACCATAGTCAGCATCGGCAGGCGCCTCCTCATTGTCATCATCGCCATAATCAGTCTCAGATTCGTCATCGTCCTCGGCTTCTTCTTCGTCGTCGTCTTCTTCATTATCCTCATCATAGTCATCATCATCATCATCACCTCCAGCTGTTAAAATAGAAATTAGTAGAAACAAATCATACTTCAAATTTAGGAGAGAAAAGTAAATTAAAAGTTTGAAATACGAACAAGAATTTGTGACTCTTTCTTTTCAGAGGACTTTTCTTCCTTGACAAAAAAAAATTATCAATGGCTTATTTCTATGAAAAAGTTCTCAGCGGAATTTTTCCTATGACAAGAAGTTCTCAATGAACTTTTTTCCATGACAGAAAGTTCTTAATGAACTATTTCCTACAACAAAATGCTCGCAATGAATTTTTTCTGTGACAAAAAGTTCTCTACTAACGGAAACACAGCCCATTATTAATTTTTCAATAACAAAAAGTTTCCAATGAACTTAATGACAAAATGTTCTCAACAAAAAGTTCTCAACAATGAAAGTTATCACTACACTTGTTTATACAGCAACCTCTTCTCAACATACTTTCGATCCAAAATGTTTCAATGGCAACAAGTTCACAATGAACTTTGATAAAAAAAATCATTATGATCTTTTTCTATGGCAACAAGACCTCATTGTATGCTAATAAAATATATTAAGTTGATTTACCGCCAAAACCGAATATATCATCATCATCATCTTCCTCTTCCTTGACGGATTCAATGGGCAGTGGTTCAGCATCAGCCACTTTTAAACCTTCTGATCCAAATTTGAAACACGAAACGCGTAGAGCGGCTTCGACTTCATCATCAGCACGTAGTTCGAAACCCAAACAGGCCTTGAAGTCTTCCTTGGCCTTCGAAAGACCATAGATACGGCCGCAAAATTGAGAATAGCCACCGGGTAGACCAACGCAAATGGGGCGTGCACGTTTGCCTGTAATTTAAACACAAAAATTAAGAACATTTTTCAATCAATCCGACCGCCAAACTTACTGGAAACTGTTCTGGTAATCAAAGTAAGATCACCATATTTCAAACTGACTGACATTTTTTGGTTGCCCAGGTAACTCATTCGAGCACAGCCTGGACCTTTCACGGGCACAAAGGGCAAGTTGAAGTTGCGACAGCAGTCGCAGTGATTACCAGTGCATTTACAGTATTTGGCTAAGCCGCCAGGTCCGTCTTCCTCGACTTTGACGGGAGTAGTTGATTCGGCAGCAGCAACAGGAGCACTTGTGGCTGCTACTGGAGTCACAGTCGTAGAAGCAGCAAGGGCCTCTCCCTCTTCAATTTCGGCTACAGCAGCTGCTTGATCCTCCAAATCGTCGATGATCTCGTTCTCAGCAGGATCAAATTTGTTCGGAACTGTGGGTGCCACATTGGGATCAATTTCTTCTGGGGGCAAGTCCAATTGCTTGAAATGTTCGGAAATTTTATCAGCACGACGATAAACGGCAGCCTGAGATGCTGTAAAGCAAGCCAAGGCTAATGAGAAGAATAAGAAAGTTTTCCGCATTTTTTATGGAAGAATGGAATGGAAGCACTTAATCTGCAATGAAAATTATAAAAATAGTCCGATTAGGAAACTTTTTTCGGAAGATTTCCCGTGAATTTATATTATATATTTTTGAAACAAATCATTGAAGAAACCTCCAATAAATATTTGTGAATATGATCCTGATGCTGTGTTTAAAACGTTCACTTATATTACGAATTTAGCGGAATTTTTTTTAATTACAACAAAGAAATTGTTAGTGAATTCAAGTCAGCATAAGTACGAGTATACTTCCAATGCACCCCTACTTATCGAGACAGTTGGCAACTCTGATGATTTTTTCATTAATCAATCACCTGCAGCATCTCACACTATCTCCGGTATCTCATTTTTTCGCAACAAAGTAATCGAAGTCATTTTTAAAATTTCTTCCATCTTCTATTATGGATTTTGAAAATTGGAAAATATTGGTAATTCAGAAAATAGTGTCAGTACTGAGTATGAGATTGTTAAAATTAATAAAAATATCGAAAATATTTGATATATTAAAAATATTGAAAATACTAAAAAATATTGAGAAATACTAAAAAATGGAAAATATTAAATTATTACAAATGCTGAAATTATTAAAAATAATGAAAATATAGAAAATGTTAAAAATATTGAGAATATTGAAAATATTAAAAATGTTGAGAATATTGAAAATATTAAAAATATTAAAAATAATGATAATAATAATAATGATAATGTCAATACCGAAAATATGAAAATATTACAAATGTTGAAATTATTAAAAATACTGAAAATGTTGAAGATATTGAAAATATTGGAAGTGTTAAAAATGTTAGAAATGTTGGAAATCTTGGAAATCTTAGAAATGTTGGAAATATTCGAAATGGTGGGAATATTACAAATTTAAAAATATTGACAATTCTCAAAATATTTGAGGTATTATCAATACTGGAAATATGAGAAGATTGCAAATGTTAAAATTATTGCAAATTTTGAAAATAATAACTACTTAAAATACTAATACAAAATTCCGAAAATATTTAAAATATTCACAATAATAAAAACTAACAAAATATTCGAAATATTACTCAAAATTGTTCAAAATTATTGATAATCTTATTTTTTTTTTTTTTTTTTTTTTTTTTTTTTTTTTTTTGTAAATATTCTTTATACCATTAATGTTGATATTGATACTGAAGATATTGCAAATATCGAAAATATAAAAAACTCGAAAACTGAATATATGAAAAATAGTGCAGATATTAAAAATATTGGAATTATTGAAATTTTTTTAATTATTTGAAATTTTGAAAATATTTTAAATATCACAATTTTGGAAACAATCAACACATTTTCATTAATGAAAACTGATAAAATTTTATAAAAATCCTACAAATTTTTTAAAATATTTATTACGTTACTTTATGTACATTCCCTGAGCGTTAATCATGACTTCTCTGTTGGTACATTTACAGTACGAGGGGTGGAACTCAAACGTAATTTTCCATCACAAGCATAGTAAATGAAATCAAACCAGACACATATAAAGCTATTTATCCTCCCATCGTGTTAGGAGAAAATTGAAATCAATCTAGTAATTTCACAAGCCCATCGCCTCTCGTATACCGATTTTTTCGATTTTTATACTATTTTTGCCGATATGTGAGATGTAATACTTCTTCCAATTCTAGCAAAATGTAGGCAATTTCGTGTTAGTTTTTGTAATTCGAATAGATTTTCGTGTTGAACCGCTTCTACTTTTGTTGAGTACAGTTACCAGAAAGTTGATATTATTTTATGGACCAATATAAAGAAATGTAGAAAACAATACACAATTTTTTGAAGAGTTGAAAAATTTGACGAAAACTTTTATATGTTTTGTTAAAAACCTGTTGACAATGTTTTCGATCATGGAAGATTCGTTCGTCTACAGTTTATGGAACATCCTGTTAATTTATTGGTGCTACATTCTTAACTGAAATTGTGTATATTTGCACTACGAGTATTAAACTTATTCTTGCACGTTTTCAAAAAATGCGGGCGACTAAAGGGATACATTTTATCACATTCGGTTCAAAGTTCGCGAGCTTTACCATTTACCTAAGAATAGGCAATGTCTATATGTTCAATTGTTCTACGAGAATGAAGAGGTAGAGGTACTTAAAAGCATCACTAAAGAGATTTGAAAACCATATCTTCTTCGAAAAAGTATTAAAGATATTTGGACATGATTAGCGGTGTACAGGGTGACCTTAAATAATCACTCAATCGATCGATTTAATTGCTATGAATTTATCTCTTTGCGGTTACATGGACTTTTTCCGTATTGATATTATTTTGTTATTATTTTCCGATTTTCCTTATTCCTCGATTTAACAAGGAAAAATTTAAGCCTTTAGAAAATTTAAAGCCTTTACTCCTCGGCTTGTTTATGTGAATATCATGCGACAGCGACTCTACATTGGCTTAAATAAAAAAACGCTGTTTGCGGTGCTTCTACAACGTTTTTGACATTTCTGCCTAAAGTGTTAAAACAAAAGGCATATTTTCTTTGTTTGTGTAAATCTAAATAAATAAAATATGAGGAAACATATTGTAATTTTAGTAGAAACTTCAGTTGCAAAAATTTCAAAACGTATGAAAATTGTGATTTTTTTCCCAGTTTTGACGTTTAATGGCAAGCGACACTAACAAAAAATGACGTACACTGCCGCTCACTGGAATAGCGCCACCCTAATCATTTAACAATAGTCACTATTATTTAAAGTACACTTCACATAACGGTTCAGTTTTGACATATTTGTTTCTCCTACTTTCACACATCACTTACAAAAAACTTCAAGCCGTGGAAGTCTCCCGTTATTTTAATTCACTCTTTTCTTTTAAATGAGTGAAAAATGTGTTATTTTTTGATCCATTTGAAGTAAAATGGGCCGAGCTAAATCCCTTTGTGTCGAGGAAAGATCCGAAATTAAAACCTACAAGGAGTGTGGACTTTCTATTCATCAAATAGCCAGAACAACTAATAGAAGTCGAAAAGCTATATCGACATATTTACGTGACACAGAAGGCTATGGAAATAATATGAAAGGTTGAACAGCAAGTGCTATTACTGCCGCTGACAAGAGGGCTATTCTGAGATATGCCTCAAATTCACACGACTCTGCTGCCAAAATTAAGGAAAAAGCTGGCGTAAGTGCAAGTGTATCAACGGTAAAAAGAGTTATTTTCAAAGCAGCAGACTTGCAACGCTTGAGACTTGAAAAGAAACCACCGCTAGACAATCTCCGTAAGGAACGTCGCCTTAATTTTTGTCGTACGACTATGACGTGGAGTAGAGAGTGGAATAGAATTATACTTTCCGACGAAAAAAATTTAATTTAGAGAGTCGTGATGGATATAATTACTGCTTCCACGATCTTCGAAAAGAGGAACACCTACTCAATCGATTACACAGCCGGGAAGATGGAGTTATGGTATGGGGTGCGATCTCTTATTATGGCACAATAGAGCTCCAGTTTCTATCTACAAAAATGAATGCGACTTCATACAAAGCCGAGCAGGAAAGAGCTTTTCCTGAAGTTAAAATAGTTTTTGGTGACTTACAATGGAAATTCCAGCAATCCGCACAGGAATAGTCGTCAAATCATGGATTGAAAGCCAAAATGTTAAGGTTTTGAACTGGCCGCCTTACTCTCCAGACTTAAACATTACTGAAAATGTCTGGGGATGACGTCATGCGGACTAGGCAGGGTGTACGAATCAAGCAAGCAAAAGTGAGCTCATTAATGGAATTAAGCAGGCCTGGTCGTGTATTTCGCTGGACCTGACCAAAAAACTGTATGATTTGTTACCGAACAAAATATATGAATGTATTCTCAACCAAAGAGAAGCACCCACTACTAAATTTTACTTAAAATACTTATTTTTAAATTAGATGTAATCAAACTATAATATCTTTAATTGAGAATTAAAACCAAAAATTGAAATTAAATTTCTGACTTTTTTTTGTGTTTAATATTTTAGTGCCTAATTCATTAAAATGAAAGAAAATTTACGTTATGGGATTATAGCAAATACGTGAAATATGATTTATAAAAGTACAACCAGTTCGTTATAATTATTATTTTGGAAAAAATCGGGTTTAGAAAAATATTTAAAGGGGGTGCTATTCAAGTGAGCGGCACTGTATGTAAATAAACTAACGTTCAGAAGGCGCGATTATTGTGGAAATACGTTTTGCCTTTAAGCTCCTCAGCTTGTTAACATTCATTTTAAAACTGCCTTTTTCACAGTCACGATGACAAGCGCCGCCAATTAACATCTTCCAACAGAATGATTACTGATTAAAAATATAAATCTCAAGAAATAACTGTTATATGCTAAGCAGTAAACACAATTCAAATTTGATTAAGCAACAAAACGCAAGAAGTACTCGTAACCTTGATTTTATTTAATATTAAATCTAAGAAATTATGAATTATGCTTTATTTTTTCAGCAAAGGGAACAACAGAATATGTAATCATTGAGTTATTCAAATAAAACGCTTAATATTTATGGTTTTCGTTTAAAGTGTTAAAAAACATTAAAAATATTAAATTAAATTAGTTAAATCATATATGAAAAAGACATCGACTATTATATTAAATCATATATAAATATTTGTATTTGTTTTTATATTGCCTTTCGTTTCTGTTAATTTCCCCTTTTAAATTAGTTTATAATTTACAAACCAATATTGACTCATCTCTTGAATGGATTGAAAATTCCTATTCAGTTTCACTTTCCTTTCACGCTTCCGTCAAATCAAACAAAAATTCCAGCTTTAATTCCCTTATTAGAAGCGACAAAACCATCATGACTCGCGGCCATAATCAAGACTGGAAGTCACAATCGCAGCCCGAAGAAAGATGATGTTCAATTTCACCATTTTACATATCGACTCGCCCCCCTTTTAAAAGTCCAAATTTATGAAATATGAATTGGTAAATAAATATTTACACGCATTAACAAAAGAAAAAACTTCAACACTCACAATGAGAGTGAAATTATTGAAAACCGAACGAAGCAAAGAAACAGACCGTAGCAGCGTAGTAGCGAAATCCTACTCATATGGCCTTTAAATGCTGACGTTTTTTATGGTGTTACCTAATTGGTAAATCAATAAATATTCAAAGCATTTTGTTCACCCCACCAAATGAATTGAAAAGAGGAGGGAGGGTAAGCGCGATTCGTTACAGCGTACCTTTTGGAACTAGAGAATAAACTGTAGAAATGTTAACACACAGTTAAATATTTGGTAGCTGAAATTTTTCTGTTATTTGATTATGGTCATGCAGCGAAAGAAAGTATCTAATCAAAGGCATAGAAGAGTCAAGAAACAAGTTTCAATTTGGTGTCACATATTCACAAATTTATGCAATTAACAGTATGTAAGATATAAACTATGTTTATGGTGTTAGAATATAAATTTAGCTGTCAGTGCTATTCTACAGGGTTATCCATTTAGTTGCTTTAAAACCGCCGCTCTGGCAAAACTGTCAGCTGTTAAATACCTGCCATCTGAAATATTATTTATTCAGTGAAAAGTTTTCCTTTTACAAATATGGATCGTTTAACAACCGAAGAAAACGCAAAAATAATTAAAACTTACTAGAAAAGTGGTTATTCAAAAGTGGGCAATCTTCGTGTACATATAGACGGAATGATTATGATCGTCATAATCGACCTGCTGTGCAACAAATTGACAAGCTTTTAAAGAAATCTGAAGAGACTGGTCGTGATTGATTTTTATTTTTTTAAATTAAAAATAATATAAAAAACATTTCTTCATTTATAGTTTCATGATTGATTAAAAAAAATTCAATCTATGTGGAGTGCCATCTATCCATTTTTTTCTTTCAAAAAACATATGCTCAAGTTTTTGGTTTATGTATGTATTTTCATGAAAGCGAAAATAAAATTCGATCTGTGATTTTTATTTTTAGAAATTAAAAATTTTAAAATATAAATCAAAAACAAATTTTTATTTTTAAAAACTAAAAATTTTAAAGCCTTAAAATTTTAAATATTTTAAAAATAAAATTAGAAATTTTAAAAATTAAATTCAAAATTTTAAAAATAAAATTAAATATTTTAAAAATAAAATTCAAAATTTTAAAACATACATAAATCAAAAAGAAATTGTTATTTTAAAAAATTAAAAATTTTAAAATCGTAAAATTTTAAAAATAAAATGAAAAATTTTAAATTATAAATCAAAAACAAATGTTTATTTTTAAAAATTAAAAATTTTAAAAACAAAATTAAAAATTTTTAAAATAAAATTTGAAATTTTTAAATATAAAAATTTGTTTTTGATTTATATTAAAATTTTAAAAATTTGAAAAATAAAATCAAAAATGTTAAAAATAAAATTGAT